>JAHWFP010235441.1:23465-34329 GCA_023313725.1 Lithobius niger
GAAAGATGTCTTGTGTCGGCTACATGATGTCTTGTTGTCACTGACATGATGTTTTGCGTCGGAGATAAGTGTCATGTGTCGGCAGATGTCTTGTAGTTGGTGATATGAGTATTATTCTTCAGCAGAGTTGTGATGAAGGTCTAGGTGGCGAAGAGCGAACGACAACAGAGGTGCACATAGTGGTCAGTGAAGGATGTCAGGCAGCGAAGGACGACGGTTGGGACTAGAAACAACAGATAGAGCGGGACAGGAGGCTGGGAACAATGATTGGCAGTAGGGGTGTGCGAGCCTCGAAAGTTTCGAGTCGAGTCGAGTTTCCTATCTGCTCAAACTCAACTCGATTTAACCTAACCAAACTCGAATCCAGCAAATATGTGATTACTTCGCCAATTTTTGACCTATTTTGATGTTCAAATATACCAAATTCATCGTCTCGACGAGAGCTTTCCGGTGGTGCACATTAAAAGCCACTAGCTCAAACCATTTTAAAATTTTATCTTAAAAACTGGAAAACTAGTTGTAGACATTGACCCGCACAGTCCATTAAGCAGCATCCTATTGCAAAATAGTGTGTTAACCAAATACTCGATCTCGGCTCGATACTCGTTTCTTCTGTTGCAAACTCGACTCGACTTGAATTAAAATTATTCTACTCGCACACCCCTAAATGGCAGACAACTGCAAATGGTAGTCAATGAGGAACAGCAGGAGGCATGGGACGAACATCCATAGAGCTGCAAGCTGTAGATTGTAAAGGCAGCGAATCCATGAACGTAGATAGGGTTGAAAGTTGTTGTGGCAAGATGAAGAACCCCAAGGTGCTGTTAATGTCAGTAGGCGAGGGGCAACCACTGAAGGATAAGGAGTCTTTGACGAAGCTTGTTGTGTGGAAAAAAAAGGAGTCCAGCAATGGATTGAGCTAAATCTGGGAATCATTATTGATGAAGCAGCTGAGAATCTAGTTCAGTGTCTTCAAGTTGGTCAGCAACAAAAATGACAAGCTGTTTGATGCTGGTGGTGAAGGTGAGGATCCCGGTGCAGCGGCAAATGTATGGTTGATTGGTATGAGCTGAAAGTCTGTTCGTTGACGTGACTTTCCTGTGCTTCCGTTTCAGCAAGTGCTTCTGTTTGAGCAGCAAATAGGGATGTGAAGAAAATAGGCTAGTGTTTGTTGTTAAAAAGAAGCTGTCGTTGACACGGAATGGCAATTTTCCTTTCCAGAAGTTTGTGATGAATAAAAATATTTGTCCCGGGAAGGAGCAGACGAATCAGTGACTCAGCCTTGAGTGTGAAAGGTGTTGAGAGCCGAGGGTTCTTTTGACATGAAGAGGCAAAAAGGAGTGGCGAAGTGACACTACCAACAGGAAAGGCGAACAGGTCGAGGAATGATGTGTGGATAACGAGGCCCCGTTTTGTCTAGCTTTTATCTGCTTCCGATTAGGCAAATGGCAATGGGGCAGTTCAATTGGACGACGGTTTCCCTATAGATGTTGCCATGTTGTCATTTGCTAAGGCGAATGGAAGCGGTCCTGCCATGTTGTCATTCAGTTGAGACGACTTCGGAGTTTTATGTTTTCGTTTGTGCAAATGAGATGACTCTTGCCATGCTGTCTTCTGTAGGCGAACAGGCAGAGGAGGCAACAAGCAGGAGAGGCGAACGAACAGAGCACAGTGTGGTGTCAATGATGCAGTCCTGTTGGACGACGTGCTTGTCTTGTGTTTCCGTTTTTACGAATGGAATGACTCTTGCCATGCAATCTTCTAGAGGTGAACAGGCAGAGGAGGGTGTCAAAGATGCAGTCAGTGCTTGATGATGCAGTCTTGTTGGACGACTTGGTTTCCTAGTCTTTCCGTTTGTGTGAATGGGGTGACTAATGCCAGCTTGTCATCTTGAGGTGAACAGGGGCCCCGAGCAAAAGAGGCGAACAGACGGAACCGAGTGACGTGTCAATGATGCAGTCATGTTCAACGACTTGGTTTTCTTGTGTTGCCGTTTGTGCGTATAGGATGACTCTTGCTATACAGTCTTCGGGAGGCGAGCACACAGGAGCGGCGACAAGCAGGAAAGGCGGCTGGGTCAGAGAAAAATGCCGATGATCAGGCCTTGTTAGTTGTCTTGCTTTCAGGTGAGGAACGAACCAGAAAAGGCGAACAGAAACAGTAAAAGGAAGCAATCTTGCCGCGTTGTGACAATCCGTCATGTTGTTAACAGGTGAGGCGACTGGACGAATTGAGGCGACAAGCATCGGATGGAGTGGGAGCGACGACAAGTAGTGGCGAAATAGAAGATCGGGAGCTGCGATTGAAAGCAGTCCGACGCAATGTAATCAGTTCAGGCGAACGAGTAGGAGAGACGACAAGCAGGAGGCGACAAGAAGGTGGTTGAATGATGAGGCAACAATGGCCCAGGAAGCGACCGAGGTTTGGACGAACAGGAGAGAACAGAAAGGTTGAGGGGCGAACAGTGCTCCGAGTGATGCGAATACGCCGACGCCATTTTAGATGACTTGCATTTTCTTATGCTTCCGTTTGTGCAACAGCGTTGACGGTTGCCCACACGGAATTGGTGAAAGCAAATGGGAAGGTAAACCAGGTGGTGATGGTGCGACAACATCCGGGTCTCCACGCGAAGAGCTTCTAGGCAATGGTTCCGTTTGATTGGGCAACACATCCCTAGTCACATCTTTGGATCTTGCAATGTTGTCGTCTTGGTGCGAAAGCGGGTGAGACGACAAGCAGGAGAGACGTCAGAAGGTGGAGACGACAAGTAGGAGCAACAACTTGAAGATGCGACAAGAGGCTGGAGAGAGCAAGTACGACGTGTAGTCTGGTCAGCACTGGAGGGAATAGATGGTAGACCGGCCTCGCGTGAATGCTATTATAGGCTGTGCATGATGCATGCGCAGACCGGGTTAATTCAGGGAAGAATGCAATAATTTTACATTTTAAAACTACAATCTTCTTCCATTATCGCACAATTCCACACATAACACACTCACACAGTCTTGCTAATTTTCGACAGCAATGCTACTGTCATCATCAGGCACTTTAAAGGAAAAATTAGGATCCTGGTCACATTCTTGCTGTTTGCCAGAGTTTGAATTTGGCTGTCAAATTCAAATTCCAGCAAACAGCAAGAATGTGACCAGGATCCAAATTTTTCCTTTGAAGTGCCCGATGATAACAGTAGCATTGCTGTCGAAAATTAGCAAGACTCTGTGAGTGTCTTATGTATGAAAATGTGCGATGATGGAAGAAGATTGTAGTTTTAAAATTATTCAAATGTTTCATAGTACTGGTAAGGCCACGGAAAAAAAATGTTTTGGTTCACGGGCATTTTTTTACAAGCCCAAAAAGTCACCCGGTGACCAGGCTTTTATGTTTATTTTTTATTTCTGTTTGAAACTTAGGTAACCTGGTATCTTAAGTCGGTTCTTGCTGTTCAGATTGTGATAGTAAATTCCTGAACTGTTTCAAACTGCGACTAAACCTAATGTTTGCTGGATAATGTATAAGCAAGAAAGCTCATCACTCCCAGAAACTACTCTTTAAGTAACCTTTTGCGGGTCACTTTTTTTATTTTGCTAAAATAAGAGTCACCAGGCAGGGCCTGAGAACCGACTATTTTTTTTTCGTGGCCTAATGATGTTTTTAATAATTTTACAGGTACAGTGATCTATATTTCCAAATGGCAATGAGAAATCAATTTTTATAAACATGATTCACTAAATTCATTTGTTATTTAACATTACAGTACTTGGCACACTGATCTAAACATTATTATTTTGAAGTTTGCTTGCGTTTTAAAAGCCAAAGTTCAATTCGAAATCAATCTGTTTTGAACGCAGTGCTATAAACAATAAGGCTGCACTGAACCGAACACAGCCGAACAGAGGGTGTTCGGTTCGGTGTTCGGTCTTCAAACACAAAATACCTAACCGAACATATTTTCACTTCTAAGCCAAGGATTTTGGTGTTTGAATACACCATTTTGAAGGTTTTTTCGCCAGCTTTCTGTTGGTCGAAACCACAAGTTCCTAGCTCTAACGATTCAGTAGTTATAAGGGGAAATGTAAAAGAAGTGGAGATTTTTTTATGTTTAAACAGAGTTACAACATCTATGGACTTACACGTCCATGTGAAAATACCTACATTTGTTAAGCAACTTGTGCTTTGATGAATCTTTGTGAACCGAGTTCTTTTAAATTTTAGTTTAAGATAGGTCGGTTTGGTACATTTTTGTTTGGTTCAGAAGTGTTCGGTGTTCGGCTTATTTAAACCCTTTGCGTGCCGTGATTTGTCAACAAATAAACCATCCCAGGCCATAATTTCCGGGTGATAAGTACAAGCACTGACATCACCCACTTGATAAAGTTCTTAAAAAGTTTGTCAGGAACCTTTAATGTGCAATTTGTTGTGTTTTAATGAAAACAAATGCACCCATTTTTTGGTAGTGATATTAATGGCACACAGACTTCTAAAAATTACATGAAAAGATCTGAAACTGACAAAAAATTCAACACGAGAATTAAATGGACGTTCGTGGCGCACGAAGGGTTAAGGTTTGTTCGGTTTGGTTTGGTTCGGTTCGGTTCGGCTGAAAAATTCTCGTTCGGTACAGCCTTAGTAAACAAGTATGGTTGGCTTCATATACAGTGCTCAGGGTTTAAGCTGTCAGTAGCCAAATCGTCAAAATGCTAACAATCTTCTCATTTGGCTAACAGTTTTCGTTTTCCAATTAGCCAGATTGCTAAGGATTTTAATTAAATTCTTCACCTTTAGTCTATTTGGTGGTTACCGACGAGTTGCTAGTCTCATAGACTACAGGCACTATAAATTGCTTCCGACACTCGCACTAAACCGTTACGTGACTGTATTTCATATGTTCGATTATCACTTTATTTTAACCCCAACACCACATGAAAAAAACCAGGACAACAAAGTTTTAGACTCGCATTCTAGAGAGCAAATAGGAGTAGAATGCCTTTCTCCTCTTCCCGCTATTGTAGTTACCTAAGCAAGAGGACAATTGAAAAATGCCCAAACTTTTTACCAGGTCCTACAGCATTTGAAAACATACATACCTAATACGCTAAATAATTTTTGGGTGTTTGGGGAGGAGATGGATCCAACTAGCGCATCTTTAATTCTTAGGCCACTTAAAAAAAGAAAGTTGGCTCTCGGGCATTTTTCTCGTGAAATCCGTGCGGGCAGGCGGAATTTTATTTTTTGGCCCTGTTTTTCCGTACGTTTTAGGGATTTTTTTTTTATTTTGGGCAAAATAAGGAACACTGCCTCGTAATTCTGCCTACCATGTGTCCATAAAATTATTTAACGACAAGAATGGTAATTTTATATTTATGTTAGGCACCATTTTTTATCTGCAACTGCCATTTTTGCTGCGTCGTTTCTTTTTATCTCCCGTCAAAAAATCGGTGCGGGAGGGCCTGAGAACCAACTTTTCTTTTTTTAATGATCTTAGCGGTAAATTTGTCGCATGGTTTGTTTGGCTCAAGAAAGTTGGATTGGGGTACAAAATTTGGCAATCAGTTAGCCAAATTGCTTAAATAAAACAATCACCAGCTTAAACTCTGCCAGTGCTGCTGTTTTGTATACAGTGTTGCTGTTATCATATAAAGATCGAGAACTTCTGGTTTAGCAATTGCAGCACCCAAAGAGATCATTACAAAAAATACAAAACTCCCGTCTTTTAATTACTTGCAAAAACAGCACTGTAGAAGAAATTTCGATATTTGTACGAAAATATTGTATTAAGAAATGGGGATGACTTGTAAGGTTTTCAAAGCAGTGGAACGAACCCTGATTATAAATACATTGAAAAACCAAAAGAACTGGTAGTTACGTTCTTAACAAATCTTTTATAGATTTGTTAAGCAAGTAAACTGTCCGTTCCTTTGGTTTCACCATGAAGAGTTTTCAATGTATTTATAATCAGTAAGGCTATACAGATGCTGATACCATATCGGTAAATCTGAAGATATTCAATGTATCGGAATCGGATCGGAATCGGTATTTCTTAGAGATTCCTTTGCAGATACCACACTTCACCCTTGATGATGTAGAGTTTCATGTTTCCTGCCTGCTGTCTGCCACAGTTCTGGAAATTGAAGTGCAACACAAAGTTTCATCCCGAATAAAATCTGCATCGAGAACTTTGTGTTCCCTGCCTTCAGACGGTCACGATTCCAAAAATAACAGTGCAACACGAAGTCTCGTCTTGAATTAAATCAGTATCGGTATCGGTTTAACAGATATCATGCGGTATCGGATCGTTATCTGTATCGGATCGGTAGAAGTGGTATCGGTACAGCCTTAATAATCAGGGTTCGTACCACTGCTTTGAAAACCTAACAAGTTCTTATCAGTAACCACCCCTTTATAACAAAAGTTTAATTATAAAGGGGTGATTAGTGATTACTGATAAAGTAATGGCTGTCGACTGGGTTATAGATGATACTGAAAATAATTTCTTACATTACATTTTGTTGTACGGCTATTTGACACAAGAGTTTGATTAAAGGAAGGTAATACATAAAATTTGTCACCAACTTACATACTTCCTCCTGTTTAGTTTAGGCCGCAAAGTGTATGTGACGACACACATCTGACAAAACAAAAATGGCAGCGAAAAGCTTTCCCGTAATGGTATTGTGTAATGGACCCTTGTCGAGTCATTCCTTGGATAAAAACAAAAACGAAACATACTGTTAAATACTTATCCCTGTGTAGTAAATAAAGCACCACCGAAATAATCAAGACGAAATCCAATGAAATGATCAAGGTCTTTCCCAAGTTTGAAATGATTAGTTTTAATAAGTGTTTGTTTTTTGTAAACTTCAGCTGATTAATTTGTTCACTTTCCATTAACACCGATTTTAATGTTACAGCATACCAATCAACAAATTTTTTTGTCCTCGACTCAACGTCTTTGCTGCTGAATATTTCAGTTTGCTTGCTGGTAATCGCAAACACGTATCGTACTTTTAAACTTTCAACTACTACGAGGCAGGCAGATAGTTAATTTCTTTCACGTCACCATATACACCATATGGCACAAAATATGAAACTAACACTCACATGGACGAATTGTTTAACTTTGAAACTTACTACACATTTTAGAGGAGAAGATGTTTACCGAGGACAAGGAAGAGGGGAGGGGTCAAACCCAGGAATCTGAACAGGAACAGCTGTGATCATGGCAGCGACTGAGATAATGCCCAGTATAGGTACCATGAAGGCTTTAGAACCTTGTAATCATCACCCTAGGTAACAAGCAGGAGTGGTATGACAGAAATTTTGCCAGGGTAACCTTTCCAATTTGATCAGCTTCAAGGCAGCTCTGTCCAGTTCAGCCAGTAACACACCATCAGGCAGCTGAAGTGAAGCCACCGCACGTAATTTGCTAACAAACTTATTAAGAACTAGACAATAGTTTGCTTCGCTCACTGTATGGCGTCGATCCATGCTTCACATAATTTCTTTGTTCCCTATAGGATAACAAAATCGACGTACCGATTATTTCGATGCAAGCTAACTGCAACTGTTTCTCACCGTTCATCCTCACATCCTCAGCATGCCTGTAATTCATATACATCATTCAAAACGTACAAACAATTTGTTAGTTTGTTTGCACATTCGTACACTTCTGGAAGAAGGCTACTACATGTGAGAGTAACGCCAAATGAAAGATTGAGAAGCATAGCTTGAAACACGTTAAAAAGGTTTCTTTATGTGGTAATCGCTCGCTTTGCTGACCAATCCATGTACCTTCCTGCTTCACAAACACATGTTTGACAACCTTTTAATACCTATTGGGCTGCTTTTTCCATGCATCCAGCCAGTTGAAACAAAAACAACTTTAAGATCGACATGTAGTATGATGCAAAATATGACATCCTTTTGGCAACCAAGTTTCTTTCTGATAGGTTTGCCTGATCCAGCTTAAGACATTGTGAACAGTGTTCAAAGCAGTTTTTTAAATATTTGAGGGTGAACAAATCAAGTTACATCAATGAAAATACGCAATCCGAAGCGTAATTTAATTATCTCTCATTTAGCACTACTCTCATTTTTGTACGCGGCTTTGATTCGGAGCAGTAGAGGTACAAACAAGCACGCACATCGCACATTTTTAATCATTTGGAGGGATCATAAACTGGCTACAGATTAAAGGACGGTTGCCACCAAATTAGCATTGCAGCATCTAGGCCTATCGAGTTCACTCTCGCAGGAAACAAAGGAATACACAAAGCACAACTTTCAAACGCTACAAAAAAGCCACATGACTCCTTAATTAATGAGTAAAAATTTGGTACGCCGTCGCGCACCTGGAAACAAGCTATAAAGCTTAATATTAGTGTCACTAGATGGCGCCACTGACAAATATAAAGAACTTTCCCTGGCGCCATCTAGTGACACTAATATAGTTAAGCTTTATAGCTTGTTTCGAGGTTCATGACGGCGTACCAAATTTTTACTCAATAATTAAGGAGTCACATGGCTTGTTTGTAGCGTTTAAAAGTTTTGCTTTGTTCATTCCTTTGCTTCCTGCGAGAGATAACTCGATTGGCCTAGATGCTGCAATGCTAATTTGGTGGCAACCGCCCTTTAAGGCTGGGCCAATACACATTTTACCAACATAGCAATTTTGAAGATGTAGATCAGTGAAAACTCTTCATAACGATGTTCAAGGGTCCTTGGAAATAGAATGTTATACCAGGTTTATCGTTATAAACAATCACTTTCGCATGCATTCCTTCTTGATTCTTCAATAGCCTCTAAAATAGCATTGTTATAACAAGTTTATTGTTGTAAGAGGTATGTATTGTTATAACGAGGTTTAACTGTATGCGATAACAATGCTTTACCACGGGTGATAATATGCACGTGGCTCACCACACGCAAACATGCCTTGGTATTGTCTTAATAGGAAGCCAGTAGGGATCGGCCGAACCCGAATCCATCTGAAGCCAGATTTTAAGGATTTGAATTCGATTTGGCAAACGTTTTAGTGTCTAGATGATTTTTCAATATCTTCGCTAATTTCTGGCCGATATCGACATTGCAATATACCATTCAAAGCTTTATTTTCACCAGCGTTTCAACATGGAGCTAATTTCAAATTGCTAGCATAAACCATTCAGAAGTTAAAAGCGGAAAACAAATGAATAAGTTGCGAAAATGTGTACTTAAGTCTCTAAACTTTACTCAGCTACACAGACAATTTAGTCTGTATAAAATGCAAAGGGCCGAAACAATCAAAAATGGTTTTCCATAATCGGTCAATTTCACAAAGACCGATTATGGACACTCACACAGTCTTACTAATTATCAGAAATACCCCTACTGTCCATAGCACGCCCTCCAAAGATCAATTTAGGCCTCTGGTTACATTTTTGCTTTTTGTCTGTTACATGGATTTGAATTTGGCAGTTATGACAACCTCCAACATTTGCAAGGCATGGCATACTTGCAAGGCATATGGGGGAACTAAGCCATTTGACTATTGATTACGAGTTTTATAGTTCTGTATTTAACAAAGGTTTTATTTTAGATCCGGTCGATTAAATCCTGTAAATTATCCAGGTCCGATCCGGATTTGGTAAAAGTAGATTCGGTTGATGTATAGAAGCCTGGGCACATAACTCCAATGGACATAAATTCCTTCATAAAATAAGCAAGACAGAATGGCACGGCGAGGTAACAGTATCAATTGGCCCAGATAAAATTGGTATCCGTAAATCCGTACGATACATGTGTACAGTACATTCACTACAAGAAAAAACAGGTAACGTAAACAATACATTCCAAATGCCTACCTATTAAATATATACAAGCAAACAGCGAGAACTCCAGACAACCACGAGCCACTCAACATCCAAGCAGTAATGTACAGAGCTGACATGTATATTCCATGGAGAAAGAATACAGTTTTAGTATAGAAAAAGATAGGTTGAATGTATTTCTGGAAAACAAAACACAAACATATACTGAATTAGTTTTTTTCATTTGTTGGGTACAATTCTGCATATGTACCTGCATACCATTTAACCTTCAAAATACTAGAGAGATTAAGCAATGTTAGTCACTTGTCAAAAAATAGTCTAATTTAAAAGACTTTTTTCCAAATTTTCAATAATGCCCCAACCTTGGCCATAGCTAGCTGTAGTAGAAGTACTAAAATCATCATTTTTTAAATGAATGGACCTGAGTATGTCATCATTAGAGCTTTCAACTCACAATTTGAGTAACATCAGTGGCTGCCTGTGAACACTTCAAGGTTTGCAGTGCATGTTAGGACTCAGCGTAGTCCTTAACAAGCCTTGTAAGCTCAGTTAGGTGTCGCGTCCACGGAGACTCGTGAGCACCGTGAGCAGACACAATCACCGATCTGGTCTGATGCGTTCTTCACCGATACCGATACTTTAATGCATTACTCCCAGTAAAATAAATTTTTCTTCCACATTCAGAAATTAGTTGCGTAATAAAGCCGTTTATGTTTGTTAACACTGAGAATAAAATTTGATAAAAAAATTCCCAATCTCAAAGCTTCTTGCAGTAACGTGCATTTTTTTAATAACTTGAGAACGACTGAAGCTATCGCTCTGAAATTAGCAACACTGGAAAACTCTCGAAAAAAAACGGTTCGAATGGAACATCAAAAACAGCAAATTTTTGGCGAAAATATTTCAAAAATCGATATTTGACCAAAACAGTTCTAATTATTGGCCACGCCTTATAACGGATATAACTCAAACTAAGAGTTTAAAGCCAAAATACTGACATACTATTTCTGTTTATCTGAAAAAGAAGGTAAGTTGTAAATAAGGCTGTCCAATTCCCA
>JAHWFP010235442.1:0-32208 GCA_023313725.1 Lithobius niger
CCCCCATGAACCCGCCTTGGGGCGACCACACAAAGATAAACAGATTCGCGGTGGACTGTCCACATGCGATTTTGTAGGTCAATTTTTGACCGCATTAAGGTATATTCATTACTTCTCGAGTTATGACCGTGTAACGGGTTTCGTGGTGACATATACCCTTAAAATAAGCTAACAGTAATATTGATCATATCAAAAACCAAAACTGGTAAAAGGGGCCGTTAAGTTCCGAATGGTTCGGCCCTTCAAAGGAGTGATATCAACACACCAAAAGATTCGCCAACTTAATCGCACCGAGTAATAGTTCGAAGGTTAAATTATGAAAACTAGAACATTGCTACTTTCGGTAGCAATGTTCAAGTTTTCACTTAACGTCCAAAGTATTATTCGGTGCGATTAAGTTGATGAATGATTTCGTGTGTTGATATCACTCCTTTGAAGGGCCGAGCCATCCGGAACTTGGCGGCCCCTTCTACCAGTTTTGGTTTTTTGATATGATATCACTCCTTTTTTTTAATTGTGTATTGACTTAACTCCACTACCGTGCAGATGTGTAATAAAGTACCACGTCAACAAGAAATTAGTTTTCAACAATTTGTTTCTACCTTTTGCCTATAGGCAGAAACATTCTCAACTTAGTCACCTCTTTATAGGTTTTTGGTTTGGTTTTAATTTTGTTGTGATTTGTTTTATTGAGTTAGTTTTGGTGTGTTGATATCACTCCTTTGAAGGGCCGAACCACTCTCAACTTAGTGGCCTCTTTACCAGTTTTTGGCTTTGTTTATTTTACTTTGTTTTTACAGTTGGTTTACTTTTCGTGTATTGGACGTGAATACAATTTCTTTGCAACGTGGTTTAGATTTATCGTCATACACTAGTGTGTGTCTAGGCACGCACGCCAGTTTACACGTTGTCATTGTCCGAACTTTGGCCGCCCAATGAGAGACGATGCCGACATTACTAACAATGGTTACAACAATATTTTCGTACTTACGCGGGGTCCCACGCAATCCCCGTTACGCCCCCAGGCTCCAAACCATAAAAGATACGCAGTTTGTATTGTACTGCACCCATTCGTCCATTTTCATAGCTGGAAGCCTTCCCGTTATCTTGGAATCGATGAATAATCACCCTATGGGATTTAACATTGGGATGAGTGGACTAGCTAGCTAGCTAGGTAGTAACACATTTTCAACGTTATTGAGGGGCAGATTTTGCATTGAAAGCAGCTTAGCTGGCATTCAAACACGAGTTAATTTTCGTCAGGCGGGTCATTGCTCTAGATTTCAACACAAATTAAGCTTTTGTACCGCATTATTATTTTTCCCCAAGTACCTGAAATGTTCCCAACTATGCTTCAGGATATAAGACACTGACGCTATGGCGTCGCGCTACAATGGTTTACAACCTCGACAATTCAATTGATGTGATGTTTGTTGCCTAACTTGGCGTGACACACTACCGTGTGTCTAGACAAAACAGTGGGGAATCAGATGAGTGTAAGGACAATGACCTTGACCACTTTCGTCAAGGTCATCATGTTGCTAACTTCCAAAGTAAGCACCGTACATCGCCAGTGTAAGTTTGAAATTTGAGTAGGAAATCATTAAACATTGCCAACCCAAAAAACAGAATGAAAATCCATGTAGAAGTAAATGCCACTGTTATGTACAGAGGGGAGCAAAAAGTTTGATCTGCTAACAATGACCAGATACAACAATGAAGACTTACGGTATTGTTATCTTCAATTCAATGCAATGCCGCATAACAAACAATACCGCAAATCTTAATTGTTGTATTTGATCACTATTAGCCAATCAAACTTTTTGCTCCCCTCTGTACAAATTCACTTCCGGCAAATAAACTTCACTGCGAGGGAAACTTGTCATGCAATGAAGCACACTGCATACAGTGGTATAGGGCCGAAAAGGAAACTGCACTGCAGCACATCTCAGCCGCAATATTCATCTGAATATATGTACATATTCAATTTGGGACCGGTCATTATTTACTGTGTCCGGGGCAATAGGAGGGGGGGAAAGAGTAGGGAGGGGGGGGGGGGGTTAGAAAGATTTGGAGCAAATTCTGGGGGACCAAGGACTTTAAAGTCCCCTAGGGGGTCATGCAGGCTCGGACTGGCCTGGGTGGGCGGGTGGCCCCAGACCAGCAGGGCCCTTCTTTCCTTGTGTTATTATCTTTTTTTCAGTTCAGGTTGTCACAAGGGCCTTAACGTTCAATTTCTCCGTGCTTTTTGGGAACAGCAGAAGAGAAAGAAAAGAGAAACGCGCTTATTTTTCCCATCCCTTCCAGTCCCCTGAGCACTTCTGGTTCTCTTACCATATGGCACATTATCGCTTTGAATATTGATGAAATTACCCGATTCTAATAGGATCAAGCAGGTGACACACATAAGGAGATGCTTCCTAATTTGTTGTAACTTGAGACAGGCCCGTTGACAGGGCCCGTTGAAAAGGGGCACATTTTGTTCCGGGCCCTGATACTTTTGCCCAAAATTGGGGGCCTCGCATCATCCTCGGTCCCAGAAAGTGAAAGAAAAGAGGTTAGCGGAGGGCCCCTGGCCGAGAATTTTGTCTCCCGCCCCACCATTTCTTTCTACGGCCCTGCCTTGAGCTTGAGAAGCTATCCCTCATTGTGTGATATGCATCGCGAATATCATGCTAAATACAAGGCAAACCTGGACGGAAAAGCATTCAGAAAACATGACAAAAAGTTTTGTTAAGCACTGGTGCTGACAAAAAAGCTGCAAAAGTTAAATATATTAAGCAATGTACACTGTATACAGTCAAAGTAAATCACGGTAGTTGGCCTGCAGAAATTGAAATTCCTTGTCAGTACTTTTACAAAATGTAACCGCACGTGATGTGGCCATTGATGGGTAAGGCTGACAAAACAAATGTTACATAATTTTGGTTTACTAAGGGGAGGGATTCGACCCATGAAATCTCCAATCATGGTAGGTACAGAATAGGCCAGAATAAATCTCCGAATTGCTGAAGTGTCCTGGTAATTGCTTACTCCTAATACGCCCAGGAGACAGACACAATTTTCAGTTGCCGATCAGCCCAGCTACTTCAGGCAGCTTAGCCAAATGCTACCACAGCTAAGCCACCACGACCACAAAATGCAATGCACTTGAGCTTATACGTATTGTTTCTTTTTTCCAGTAGCTACAATTCATAACAAGCAGTCCATTCGTGGCTTAGCAGAATTAAGCTAGGCTAATTGCAAAGAACATTTCACTTCTTGAAATAATTTCTCTTCACAAAACTAATGAAATTGGTGGGAAATCGTATATTTTTCTTTATTTAAGTGATAATTCAAAAACCTAGTTTTAATGCTGCCACTGTCAATACTAAAACAAATAAATTACGTAAAAGGCGAGGCAGTGTTATATTAAATGCAATTCAGACAGTTAAATGAACGAGTTAACGAAGGTGCTGGACAATTTTTTTTTTTTACCAGCAGCCATAATTAGAAAACAAACATATAATGTTGAAGAGGCCAAGTCTTTAGACGGATATTCTGCAATATATCTAATACGCACATTTTAATTAACAATTATAACATAATAAAGATCATTTTGTGAAGCTTAATTTGCATCTTATATGGATTCAATGTATTAGTGACAAGGGTGTTTTTCCTCTCTTTTCAATAAAGGTGTCGTGTACATCGCTAGGTTAAAAAAAAGATCAGATGAAATGAAACCAAAATTAGTTGAAAAAAATTTTTCTAGTTAGATTTGTAATTTCTGTTGTCTGGAAAAATGGGACCCTGGAGTGTTGACGTCACATTACCACTTATTTGTGAGGGAGGGGGGGGGGGATGGGATTAGATGCGAAATGGGGAGGGAATTAGACTTGTCGTCGAATCTGTCTACCTGAAAAATAAGCTGTAAATTCAAGGAAAATCGGTAAACATCTACAAATCGTGAATTAAAATCCGGCAAAAAGGTTTCATCTACTGGCCAGATATGGCAATGATATCTCTTGAAGTACTTCAGCTTCCGGGGCTTTGCCCTGGACCCCGCTGGGGGACCTTACAGTGCTCCCCCAGGGCCCTGGTTGAATATGCGGGGCCCAACCCAGTGCTAGCCACCCAGGCCCTTCGCTGCTCAGTCCGACTCTGGGGTCATGAATTTGTAGGCCCTGTTGAGGGGAAGGGGGTTAGAAAAAACAGTGACTAAGTCAGAGGAAAAACCCTTTTTGGAGCCCCAAAAATGACACTTTCACCATTGGTTGGTGGCCCCCGAAAATTCCCCCCCCCCCCATCACGTAAATGTTCAGAATTCAATGAATCTTGATATGACGGAGGTATAAAACTCATATTTGAATGATTTTAAGAGCATTTTTTTTTATCATCCTTGTTCTTTCTTCAAAAATGTTACGGCACCTTTTCCACATCAGACCCATCTTGTCGATGCGTATTACTCAGTTTGGCTACAGACATTATGTAGGGCCGTGGCCTGTTGGGGGGAGGGGGGAGGGGGAAGTACCTCTAAATAAGACTTTAAGTAGTGTAAGAAAGCATATCCAATAGTTCAATTTTTGTTAATAATTATTTTTTTTTATCGTGCACGTTTTAGTTCAAAAGTTGGACTGTATTCTTTCGTTTTGGTCGGGGTGTGAGAAGTAAACTGTGTTGGGCATAAAATGTCCACTCCTCCATCCACCCTCCCCATTCGCCTCCCCCCCCCCCCCAGAAAAAATTCGTGGCCCCAGCCCTGAAATCATGCACGGGTCGCCCCAAAAAAGATTATTTTTTTTTGGGGGTTTTTATAGTTTTTTTTGTGATGGTGGGGGGGGGGGGGGATCAAGATTTTTTCAAGGTTTTGTAAAGGGGGATCATTAAAAAGAATTCAGGAATTCAGTCCATCCACATCTCCATCCCTATCCTTAAATAATGACCGGTCCGTTAGGCTGATGAGAAAATAATTCATTATTAACTACACTTTCAGCCCTAATTTAATACTTTCAGTTAGGCTGAAAAGCCCTAATTTAACACTCGCATTTAGGCTGATGAGAAAATAATTGCATGCACTACACAGTTACACACAGATTTTACCCAGATCCACACAAAGCTGACAATTTCAGATGGCAGCCTACGCTAATGAGAAACTAATGGACATGATCCTATGCTATGGTTTGGCTTAGAAAAATGATCGCGGAAGCTCTTCGTATTTATGCAGAACGGCATCCTCAACAAAGGCATCCAACAATTCGAACACTAAACCGGACAATAGCTTGTTTTTTGTTGTTTTATTTTTGGAAACAAGCAGTGTTAAAGCCCGTCTTCGAACAGGTCTGCCTCGAACACCAACCGACGACAACAACAGTGTATTGGTTCTTTGGAGCAGTAGCCGAAAACCCGCATCGTGCAGTTGTAAGTGAACTTGATACGAACCATCAATCTGTCCTACGTGTCCTCAAGAAGAACGTGTCCTCAATTTCCATCCATTCCATGTTCATCTTCGTCAGGCTTTGTGAGCAACAGATTATGACCTCCGCGCCTACAGTACTGCAATTGGTTCCTGACAAGAATTACTGATAACCCTTTATTTTAAAGACATATTTTGGATAGACAAGGCTCAATTTACTCGGAATGGTGTGGTAAACACGCACAATGCACACTTCTGGGCAGACGCAAATTCTCTCTGGTTGCGGGAAACCCGACATCAGGAACAGTGGCGATTTAATGTCTGGTGCGGAATCTTAAATGTTCCGCACCATTGGCCCAGTATTTTACTATGGTACTCTAAAGTGGGGAACGCTACCTTGAAATCATCCTGAATGATGTGGTAGTCGATGTTGTGGACAACCTGCCATTCGCGACCGTGCAGTGGTACCAACTCGATGATGCCCCACGGCATTTCCGTAGAACTGTGCGACAACTGTTGGGTGGTTTGTTCCCAGGACAGTGGAGAGATCGAGGTGGTTCAGCACCTTGGCCAGCTCGCTAGCCAAAACTAACTTCACTGGACTTTTAGGCCGCCCGCGCACTGATCGACTTGGCCGTTCGGCCAGGTTGCTACAGCCAATGAAAACTATTAGTGCGTGGTTTTACATAAACGGTAAGCATTCTCATTGGCGGCAGTGACTTGGCCGCGTGGCCAGGTTGCTGCAGCCAATGAAAATGATTAGTGCGTGGTTTTACATAAACGGTAAGCATTCTCATTGGCTGCAGCGACCTTGCCGCGGGGCCAAGTCGCTCAGTGCGCGGCCAGCCTTAAAGCCGAAGTGTATGCAAACCCCACAAAAACAGCTGAAGACCTGCAGGGACGAATACGCGCAACATGTAGAGCCATCCCAGCAGCAACATTCGAACGGGTACCTCATTCTGCAACGTAACGGGGACAAGCATGCCACACTGAGCAAGGTCACCTCTTCGAGCACCTTCTGGATTGACTATCACCATATCGTACCCATTTCATCTCATTTCATTTCATTTCATTATTCCATAAAAATGCGATGGTTTACATTTTTTTCCCTCAACTTCGTTAGTCTACAATAAACGTCTGGGAATAGGCAGCGTTAAATATATCAGTCTTGTAGGTATTTACAAGTCTTTTATTTACAAGTTCAATACATTTATAGGCCTACACTGCACAGAATTCTTGACGCTAGTACTAGAAACAAACCAGTTGTAACTCAAAGCTATATGGTTCAGGAATTGGCCGTTGGAAATTGACTTTGTTCTGACAACAATTTTCACGAGTGGTTACATTATTACCAGAACACGATTTCGTGGGATAGCATCTCTAGATCCACATTCTAAAGTTAGTTGATTTGCGTATTTAGGCATTGTTGTTGCCACGTCCTTCATCTTTGTTCATCGTAATGGAATTCCTTTAGTCAGTGACTTAATACTAAACAGCCACGTGTTTTTTGTCTTGAACACGCCCCTATTGGGAGTTGGTTCTGAACAATAAAATGGCACGAAAAGCATTGTTCATAATCCACGCAAAGAACCACGCAGCTATGGGATAACTGTGCATAACAGACAGGAGATGTTATCTGGTCTCTGCCATCTAGCTTCTCCATTTGCTTCATTGCCGGAGAAGTTGCTTTTTCAGTGAAGTTTATTTGCCGGAAGTGTATTTATACACAACACTGGCATTTCTACATGGATTTTCATTCTGTTTTTTTTTTTAGTTGGCAATGTTTAATGAATTCCTACAACTTTCAAATTTATGCTAGTGATAAACAGTGCTTACTCATTGGAAGTTAGCAACAAGATGACCTTGATGGAAGTGGTCAAGGTCATTGTTCTTAGACTCATCTGATTCCCCACTGTTTTATCAATATTACTGTTAACTTATTTTAAGGAAATATGCCATAATCTGGCATTTATTCATGTAGGACAACCCCTGTACTTGCGGGCTTCTTGGTAGTTGGCGTCACTACAGTGCAGCCAGCATGTTCAGAGTTAGCTTTTAAACATCATCGTAACTATTTTATTTATTATCCGATTTTGAATCTATTTTTTGTTTTGTTTTTGGTCATATTGTCTCCTGGCGTCCAATTTTCTAATTTACTTTTTTGCCGTATCCTATCTCGTTTGGAAGATAGCAAGAGGATGACCTTGAAATATTAATTCAAGGTCATTGATTTTTTCTCGTGTAAACGTCCCCCATCACACCCATCATTGCATTTCTATCATTATTATTCTCTCATTAGCCATTCACAGGATATCGGCTCGCAACATTTTAGTAGCCTCACCCTGTAGAATCTACATGAAGTTATTGCAAAGTAAAGTTTGCAGTCATGCAGAGTTTGTCAGAAATTCATACCCAACACCAAAATAATATGTATACATTTATATGCTTATATAATATTAGGCCACGGCTGTGACGTCACGCTAACTCAACGCCATACTAAATTTCAATAGGATAAATCTCGTTAACCATGACTGGAAGTGTGTGCCAACGCAAAAAGTGTGGGTTATCAAGTTACCCCACACTTTTGACACTTCCGGGTCACGCGACCGGGAACGCACACACCAACAGCCAAACACAGCGTCCAAAAACGTAACGCAATAAAAACGTACAAAAGGAATTACTTAACTTGCCGGAATATCCCTGCTAACTCTCAATGTCTGACCCATAGCTAAGTTTATTCACTCTGTCTAACTCCCCCTCCTCCTTCCACAAAGTTGAGCTGCCGAAGGACTCCTTCGTCCAACTACCACCTCCTCCTCCACAAACTAAAATGGGATGACCTTCATTTATACCGACATACTGATTGATTACCATATTTCTTGAAGCAATTTTCACAAAACACGAACACAAACACGTTTTAAATAAATGCGAGTATGCTTGACGTTCCAACCGTGGTATATATTAGTTATTGGTGACAAACTCATGGTTATCGATTTTTAACCCACGGCTACGATGATTGTTCCGGCTCGAGTATGCAAATCTGTCTCGTGCTCCGCACTAAACATATTCGCATACTCTTGTCGGGCCAATCATCGTAGCCGTGGGTTAAAAATCGATAACCGTGAGTTTCTCACCAATAATTATTACTTATTTAAAAAAAAATGTATACTCCAATTTCCACCTTTCCAAAAATATAATTTAAAAAAATAACTATCAACAATTTCAAAATAATATATACACATACTATAATATAGTTTAATTAGCTATACAAAGTTAATGGGGTTAGAAAAAAATAGGCTATTAAAAATAAAGAACAATTAAATGTGAAGATGTGGGCTTGATGTGGGCATCTAATCTAATTTTGAAACTATTGACAGAGGCAGCCAAAACCAATGACGTGGGGAGAGCATTCCAAGTAGTATGCAACTCGCCCTCTCATGGCACAAGTGATGGAATTTTATTCCAGACGTCTGTATTTGAAATTTATCTTTAAGGTCGGACCCACCATAATATTATGCCGTCGAATTTTGTATAGAGAAATAACAATACCGCATGTGTAACGCTAGCATATGGAAAGTACTTTTAAAAAACAAAAGGCGTTGCTCATAAAACTAAGTCGATAAACCGTGTACTTTTTTACTAAAGCGTCTACGGATATTTTCTAAGGCATGCAGATCCTTGATAAGATACGGACACCAAAATTTAGCTGCGTACTCCAGAATGGGACGGACAAGCGTCAGGTAGCGTTTAAAATAAACTTCCGGTTGACGTAAGGTGATAATGCGAATGATTAGAAAAGGAAGTAGAGTTAGTTAGCTTTAGAAACAACGGCAGAGTGGAAGGCAACATTTAGTTTGTTTTCTAGAGAAATTCCTAAGTCATTGACACTGTTTGTTGTATTAAGTAACTAGCATTGTATCCGGCTTCGCCCGGGGATTTGTTTGACCCGTGGTTGTTTCCCAGTATTTGCTCGGTGCTGCCTGATCGTTCACTGCAACAGTCGATTTTTGTTTGTGAAACCCTCCCCCTTTCCGCCAATCCTCTCCCTCCCCTCTCCCCTCCTCCTTTTATCCCGTCCTCATCCTCTCCTCTTGGTTTCCTTCCCTTTCTCCTGTTTGCTATACGTAGTTGAACACGTACCCGGCTCCCGGCTCCGGGTCCCGTGCTTGTTTGTTTGTTCTCTTCTAGGTTCAGTTAATGCGTAATCGTATGCTTAATGGTAACAGCCCCCCCTCCCCCCCACTCCCAGTCTTTCGCTGTGGCTTAAGAGATGCGTACCGTGAGAAAAAGAAGTGAAGAAGTGTACATGACGTCATGTTATACTTGCCCTTGAGATTACCACGGTGTTTAGTTAGAAGGATAATTGTTAGAGCAAGTTGTTAGTCGAGGCAACAATGTGCCAATTTCAACTTCTTTTCAGAGCAACAATTACGTCCCAGTTTCAACTTTATGCCAAAGAATTGACACACTCGCACGTTTTCATTGTTCCTCTTCAGGGGGTCGTTGCGGTTGCTTCGTTTCTGCTATGAGTTTGGTTTATAATGTAAAGATGTAGCAACCCACAAATATTCATGGTGCGGTTATGGGTGCCTTCTGCCTCGCGCATGCACCAAACGTCTCTTGTTGATGAGAAAGAGCTGTCGCGTTATCTTGCCTGAAGTCTGGAAGGGAAGCCAACCGGTGCCGTGAACTACAGGGTGAACCAAAATTATGTACCATTGTTGTTTGAAAGCTACAATGACCACGCTTGTAAGAATGCCCTTTCTAGAATGAAACGTTAGCTATTGGAGGTGGTGTATTCTATAGTTTGTTCCACATTATGTTTTCAGAAAACTGACTGGATGACGACTAGTTTCCTTGCACTAAGAGTACAAAAACATGTGAACATCACACTTGGAGACTCAACAAAGTTACGAATTAGATGTTTACGGATTTTTTGCACTCGTAGTAGAAGAAAACGTGGCGTCATACAATCAGTTTTCTGAAAACATAATATGGAACAAAGTGTAGAAAGGGCATTGTGACAAGCAGAGGTCAACAACGGGTACATAATTTTGGTTCACCCTGTATACTGCTGGGTAGAACAGTGTTTGAGCTTCGGTTTATTGGGTAGGGGTTGGTGACAATCGGCCGTTCAAAAACAACAAAATTTATAAATCGTAACCTTGCTGCGCACCGTGCTCACTTTCAGATACATTTCTTTTTGCTTGGCAGCGTGCTGTATACAAAAAACTTTTTCAGACGGCTTTTTAGCAATTTTTTTAAGGTACTACGTAACATGTAGGCTGCCGTAGGTATCGATCCGGCTTCGCTTCCTCGGACGATTCCAGGCCTCCGCGGACGTCGTGCATTAAATCGCTTCCATCGCCACACTGTTGCAAAATCCATACTACAACCATTACTTATAACACGAGACGACCACAGTAAGTTTATGAATCTAGCTGCTTCATGATATTTCCAACGAACTGTTAACATTGGTGGCTAAATTCAAAAACATAAACGGCAAAAAACGAAAGTAGTATTGGTTTCATAATTGGCCGAGTGAGCGAAGCGGACGAGTTCTGTGTCAACTCGACGATTTGGCACTTGACGCTGTTTGTCCATGCTTGTCCGTTTGTCTGTGGACGCAGAAAAAAAATGTTAGAACTGAACAATAAAAATGGTGACACAAATTGGATGAGGCTAATTCCTTATTTTTCTTTTAGATATTTAAAGGGATTGCAACCGCTATTCATGTAAACTTATGGATGTATTTTAGGTCATTTTTGAGTGTATTGATTTGGAATTTGGTGAGGTTATTTCCCGGTGGCGAAAATGTTTTGACCTTACTTCAGATCTTCTTGTGACATGTAACTGACTGAACTCATTTGTTCTGAAATCTCTTTCCCGACTTCAAGATTCTCCTAACTGTTTTGTGTTCCTTTTTTTTTTCCAGAGCCAGCAAGTGCATCTTGCTCTCCATCCGGCAAGTTTGAAGGTGTGTGCATCAGCAGTGCAAATTGCAACACTGTTTGCGTAGGAGAAGGAAAAAGTTCTGGCCAATGCGAATTTCACGACTGGGTGCGAAAGTGCATGTGTTGTACGTAAAATGACGGGATTTTGTTAAGAATCCACAAATTGCTCACAAATAAATGGTGCTTTAGAACCAATTGTGTGTTTTATTTTGTGTTCAAAATCGCAACTTGGGTATTTTTTTTTTAGTATGGTAGTGGAGTTATGCTGATTTCGCAACAAGAGCCAGGTGGTGGTTTGGGGAAACTTCAACGACTCCCAGATCTGATATTTTGTAGTCCTCCCTCCCCTTTGCCCTGCCAACGCAGACAATGAAACAGCGCAGGCGCCATCGACGTTAGCTATACTAGCAGCATTATGAATAAAGAAGAAATCACAATGTAAAGGGTAAACGAAGCAAGCAGTCTGCATTAAAGACTGACCTTGTGAGGATACGCGATACACTATCTGAGAAAGAAAGAAAAGACAACTGCCCCGACTGGGACTCGAACCTAGGACTCGAAGCCTGTAGCCAGAAGCCGCCTTGGTAGCGCAGTGGTTAGCGCGTCCGGCTAGTAAACGGGAAGTCCTGGGTTCGAGTCCCAGTCGGGACAGTTGTCTTTCCTTTCTTTCTCAGATTAGTGTATTGTGTATCATCACAAGGCGAGTCTTTAATGCAGACTGCTTGCTTCGTTCAGCATTATGAGTTGAATTGCCTGTAAGCAGCAACCGGCGTCTGTGCGCAGATCTAAACAACTGAAATTTTGCGTGTTACGATATCTGTTTGTAGTTCAGGTTCTTTTTTTTACCCCAGTCGCCAATCGAAGAGGAACGGGATTTGGTTAAATGATGACTCTGGTTTAATGGTGGAAAGTAAGGTGGGTACTAAAATTTCTGACATGAAGGTATTAAAAAAAAAAAGAATATCAGAGCCTTCCGGAATCACCAAACCGTACTCTTATTTCCGTTCCCTTCTGGCGCAACGCTTGATATGACGCCTGCGACGTGTTGTTACGTCACTATCATTAAGTACTTACCAAACTACTATCAGAACTCGGCTAAGTCAACAGAGCATCCCAAACAGTGAAAGTGACGTGTACCGTCAACACGACACGACTGGGGGTTTGTGGGAGCTCATCAACGACAGCTGTAGGGGGCAGAGTAGGTTGAATTTTATTGGTTCGTGAGGTGACATCACTTTTGACGTCACCTTGAAAGTAACTAACTTTCAAGATTGCGGGTCACTGTGTGCTATTACAACCTTTTAACCTCCTTGTATTTTTAAGTTTTATCCAATTTGTGACCAAGACCAATAATTATTAGTTGAAAATTAAAACTTTGTTGTTCAGTATGCTTTGCCTGAAATTTTGTGATATTATTTTCCAGTTTCTTTGGCAGTTTTGTAAGGTATTGGAATTTTCTTTTTTTTATGTTACACAATTTCTCCTTTATTTTTCTTTGCATACTCGAGCTAGGCCAATAATTGCAGCCGGGGGTTATTGGCCTAGCTCGAGTATGCAAAGAAAAATAAAGGAGAAATTGTGTAACATAAAAAAAAGAAACTTCCAATACCTTACAAAACTGCCAAAGAAACTGGAAAATAATATCACAAATTTTCAGGCAAAGCATACTCAACAACAAAGTTTTAATTTCCAACTAATCATCTTGCCGAATATGGAAGTGCTGCGCTTGTTTTGAAAAATGCGTGCCCCGTTTCATTCATTACCTGTGATGTTATTGCGCTAAACGATTCTACTGCTCTTTTTCTAATAAGTGCACACCTCTGACTCGATAACTGCTGAATGACGGATCCTAGAAAAGCGCAGCACTTCCATATTCGGCAAGTCGATTTAAAAGATGATGTCACACCTCCCCTCACCCACACACGACACTGCTTTACTCTACATCTTCTTCTACATCACAAAGGGCGAGACCATCATCAGAGAATAAAAGCAATAAAAATATATAAAAACAACACCTTACATTATACAGTTGGATTCCACCATGTTGGTGTCGTAAATCTAAAATGGTTAGTTCTAAAACATAAAAATGAGGTAAAAGAGTCGGAATTATACAGCAATGTTGTGGTTGAAGTATACAGTCTGTCCCAGAAGTCCCGTCCACCCATTAATAAAGGGCTATATACTGGATATGAGTTGGTTTAACAACGTATTCATATAGGAAATCATATATGGCTAATCCGATGATGGTTCCCAAACTGACCTTGGATGTCGTCTTCAAGGTCATCCAAAATATATCTCCTAAACTATTCGAGATACGAACATAAAGTAAATAAAAAAGTTGTTTGGGATTATTGGCGGAGCGTAGCTTAGCCTATAACGGACACTGAATTGCAAAATGTTGGTTGGTTGGTCGGTTGATTGGTTGCACTTTTGTAGTCTGGGAAGAGCCCAAACTAAAGGGCAGATTGTTATGAAATTTGCCATGTTGCTAGATAGCTCCAAAAATATTGCTGATCTCCAATTTGCCGTAAATTGATCAATTATATTCCACGAAATTACGATTTTTCGAATTTATCGATCAAACACTCGCTATTGTAAATTTGGAATCCTGAACAATTAAGGAATTCCGACAATGCACTGTGCTGCTGGTAATCAAGTGAACTTTTTTTAAACCGTCAAAATAAATCTTCGTTGCTTCCTTATAGCTAATAATCTTTTTCCACATAACTCACTGAAATGATTTCATTATAGCATTTTAACCATGGCAGGAAGGCAAGTAAAAGGAAAAAAACAAAAGGATTCGTTAACGACTTAAATTTGTTTCATGTGAAAAAGAATGCTTTGAGGAATTCATCGAACATGGCGCTCAAAACTGCCGTTTACACTATCAACGGGAATCCCAAATGTGAAGCCTCAAATCAAAACAGTATCAGGAAACTGTTTATATATACGAAACTATACAAAGAAGACATAATGTTTATAACGCAACACGAAACTCTATACGATGGGTTCGTATAATAATTTCAAGATTCTTGGTTGTCATGGAAACTGTACTCTCTAGCCCGTGTTGCAAGAACTTAATAGGCCTAAATTCTGTGCCGTTGTCGCTTACGAAACTAAGACGGCACCTAAACGTTAGGCCTAAAAGCTCTGAAAGTTACAAAAAATTTTAAATGCTATCTTCACACTCAAGCCAACACCGTCTGACCTACAATTGAGAAACATCCAATTTTTTAAAAATTAGTGTGCGCAGTTGTAGTACGTGCCAGAGGTGTGCGCCTCAACATTGTGGTAGGAAGCGGTGTGGGAAGCTGCTGATTTTTTTAACATTTTGATTATAGAGAAGTACTATCGTTACTGATGATTGTTTGTCTTGCAGTTAAATGCTTTATTGTTAGTATTTTAAATCTACGAAAAACACTCTGCAACAAATGTAAACAATGCAAACATTATTGACGGTGGCACGTTCTTTACTAGCTTAACCACGGCGGGTAGCATTTTAATACGGCGACGAAGGCGTAAAGATGCTGCAAATAACGAAACAGCAACTAAATATGGGAAAAAACGAAAGCATCTTAAAATGAATATGAAACGTAGCTTAGGCCTATCTAAAATAAAAAATTAAAAAGCTAAAATGTAAAAAATACCAGCAAAGTGCATCACATCAAAAGGCACAAAGCTCAAACGTAGTTGAGTGAATATTGCACCCAAATTTTTAAGGAACATTAGCAAATATTGCAAAGTCACTGAAAAGAGAGTAAATAAAAATTTAAAATAAATTTCTATCCGCTCCGCCTATAATAGGCCAAAGCCTGTTTTCTAGAAAACAGAAGAAAACGCGCCGGAAACACGAAAAATACGGGCAAAACAACTTGGATCCTGCAGAGAAGCCAACCAAGGAGCAGCGATAAGCCTAGAAAGTGATCAAATACAGTTATTTCATAACCTTAATTAGGTTTAAAGGTGTTTTGAAACAAAGATTATGTAGAAAACAATCCATCCAGCAAGCATGGAACCAACTAAGCTGAAAACGGAGAATTACTGAAAATGGATATAGATGTGCACCATAACCAGAACAACAATCCATAGGCAGGAAAATACAGGTACATACATTCTTCACTAATGAATACAAGTTTCCTTCAGGCGTTAAGGTGAAAACACAAATACGATAATGCAGAACAAATTTAAATAGATAAAGCAAATTAACAGAAAATATCCACAAACTCTTACTTTTTAGCCATAGCGGTTGATTTATTATGATTCTGCACTTAGTGGTGCACCTTACCAATAGCCTCTCGGAGCAGAGGGGAGCAGTACCCAAAGTTTGCGGAGCTTTCTCATTATTTTTAAAATTTGGACGAGCGGTTTCTTTGATCCATTAAAAGAAAGCCATTTAGATTGTTCCCAAACCTTCTCTTTGGGGGCACCAAACTTCGCGTTCCCACGGTACCCCCATTTCCCCGTGCTTTCACCCTGCTTTCGTACGGTTACCGAAATCAGGCACAGGATTTCCTCTAGTCGATCGTTAGTGCTTCAGTACACAACCATGATAACATGTGGTGCCCTATTAATAATAATAATAAATGAATAGTTTACCACATTAATGTGGAAGGTGTACTGGAAGGGGTGTGAGCCACTGATACCGGATTTACGTCTAAGAAAGCTGGCAAAATGCAAGGGTATGAAGAAGATACTAATTTAAATAACAAAAAACAAAAACAAGAGAAAACTAAAAGCCATCAAAGACCTAAGATTTCTCTTAAGAAATTTGCGGAGATCCTGAGTCATCATTATTCGGCGAAAGCCTGATTCAGTGTCCATGCATACTGTCTCAGAACTTAGGGCATTCCACACTGGGACCACACGAACAGAGAAAAAAATTTTCCTGCACTCCATTCGTGAACCAGGAACGGCCAACCTTCAAGGGTGACCACGGGTGTGATATGTAGTGGATGCTGGATCAAAAAGTGGTATGTCAACCGAGATAAGTCCTCGAAGAATCTTGTAAGTAAGGATGAGATCAAAACGAAGTCTTCTAAGCTCAAGAAGTTCAAGTCCTGACCAAGTCAGGCGTTCCAAGTGGTGGACGTGTCTCAATCCAGGAAGTCTCTTAGTAAACTTCCTCTGGACTGACTCCAACAGATCAGTATCTTTAGCAAGGCTAGGAGACCACACTGGGGTTGCATATTCCAGCAGTGGTCTAACAAACACCTTAAATGCCCATACCTGACTTTGAGAATCCCCGGAACTGAAGCATTTGTTCACCACTGCTAACCGTCGAAACGCCTGAGCGCTGACCTTCTGACAGTGTAAAGAGGGCTTTAAATTTGAAGTGAACCAGATCCCCAGATCCTTTACTTCATGGATAGGTTACAAGATCACGCTGTCTAAACTATAGGGGTGACATATGTCATCATTACCAGCACGAAAGAAAAGACACTTCTGGATCGAGAGTGGCACTTGTCAAAGGTCAGACCACGCTGCAACTGCATTAATCTCCTCTACAAGAGCCGGGGAACAGTCGGAAGAAAAATTTGTACAGCAAATTTGAGATCATCTGCAAACTTAACACCGAAGGTGTGATCACCGTCTAAAATTAAGTCATAAATGTCCTCTCAATAATAACCTACTGAGAGCGATTTAATAGGAAGGCCGATAGCCAATCCCAAAGCCTTTCAGTAATCCCGCAGACTAGAACTTTCTGCAGTAGTTTTCGATGGATAACCGACTCAAAGGCCTTTTTAAAGTCAAAGTATATAGTATCATATTTAACCCCAACATCAACCGCAGCATCCATCTATCAAGAACGTTCAAGAGCTGATGAGTTGCAGAACGGTGGGGCAAAAAAACCGTATTGGTCTTGTCTAGTGACAGAGAACTTTCTCAAGTAGCGTAAAATGTATCACGTACAATCGATTCCATTACCTTACAAGCCACACATGTCAATGCAATGGGTCTATAGTTAAATGGGTCGGATGGAGAGCCCTTCTTGAATACAGGGACCACAAAAGCAGTGCTCCAAATTGCAGGAAGTATGTCCTGGTCAAACGAAACTCAGCTAAAAAATTCTGCAGTAAAACTGCAGGCAATTTGAGGATCTGCAGAAAAACTGCAAAATTCTGCAGAATTTCTGCAGTCTGTGGTTCAGTCTCAGCAATGAAGAAAAAATCTGTAGATTTTCTGTTGTTTTTCACTTACAGCAATTGAAGATAAAATCTGTAGATCTTCTGCAGTTTCTTGTTCATCTCTCAGCAAATGAAGATGTAATCTGCAGATTTTCTGTAGTTTGTTTTTCACTTTCAGCAACTGAAGATAAAATCTGCATATTTTCTGCAGTTTCTTGTTGACTTTCAGCAATTGAAAATAAAATATTCAGATTTTCTGCAGTTTCTTGTTCATCTCTCAGCAATCGAAGATAAAATCTGAAGAATATTTGCAGTTATTGTTCATTCACAGAAAACTGAAGGTAAAATCTGCAGAACTTCCGCAGTTATTGTTCATTCTGAGAGCTTGGCAGAAACGAAGCATGGTTTACTTTCAAATTCTACGAAAATGTACGCAACGTACACTCCATAATATAAAATATATTGGATTATAAAAATTATCACATTTTTTAACCCTTTTAGAACGGGTTTGCCTGAAAAGCGCCCATCCCTCCAGACCTGGAGGACCCGAAAATGCGTCCGCGATGGAAAGTTTAACAACTTTTAAACGTGGAAATTTCCATAAAAGGATTAGGTTATTATGGATTCGGAGGCTTGAATTTTTATGAATAAAGATGAAGAAATTCGTTAAGTCCCACTGTCATTTTAACCATATAGTCCTGCGTGTAAGCAGCAAATTTTCAAGAAAACTGCACTTTGTGAGGATAACACAATCTTCCGTGTACTTCATGTCCACACCCATCAGAAACTTTTAGGAAGGGGTGCCCCCTACAACACGTCCAAAAAACTACATGGTGGCCATTTTTGTTTTTAAAATGGCTGCTATACAATAGAAAAATTCAAAATCGTACTAACGTATGTAAGTTTGGTGTCAATTGCTAGGTTTTAAGGTCTGCCGAATTAAAAAAAAATGCTCTAAAAAGGAGCCAGAACTCCACATGACAAGATATCCAAGATGGCGGCCAAAATGGTGGCTAAATTCAAGTGTTTTTCATAATTTTAAAATATACTTATAGAGCGGGGCAGATTTGAATTATTCCTCAAAAAAATGAGTTCGTTTTCAATGACTAGTAACTAGCAAAAACACCAGCTCAAATCCGTAGTGTATGTGTTAGTAATTAGGAGCTAAGCTGCGGTTGTTTCTTTATGCTATAGCACTGCATTTATCTTCAATTCACCGTAAGTTACATCTTTAAAGTGATGCGGTAGCAGTTCTAATTAAAATAAATGGATGTATTTAGACACAGATATCAGGTGGAGATGTTTACTTTCCAACATGGATAATTAAAACGATTTATTGCAATTGGGAGCTATGCTTCTGCAGTTTATCTCTGTTGTAGTGATGTGCATTTTGAGATAAAGTTCTAGTTAAGATAATGGACATGTTAGGCTTAGATGAAAGGAGGAGATGTATGTGTTCCAACAAGGGTAATTCAAACGATTTATTATAATTAGGGGCTGAGCTGCGGCAGTTTATCTATGTGTGTGACACTGTGCTTTTTGCGTCTATTTATCACAAGTTACATCTTTAACCTGCTGCAGTAGCCGTTCTAATTAAGATAAATGGATATAACTAGGCTTAGATGAAAGACGGAGATGTGTCTTTTCCAGCAAGCATAATTAAAACATCCATTAATCATATTAGAACTACAACCGCATCACGTTAAAGCAGTAACTTAGAATTGCCGTAAGCATTGAGCTACAGCACAGATAAGCACTTATAACTTATCTCCTAATCACAAAAACCGTTTCTTTGTTGCCAAAACATCTTAACCTTATAATTTAGCATTACATTCCTCGAATGTGATGTTCCCCTGGAGGTTTCTTCTGTTGCGCAGCTGCCTGCTTGCATACCCCTGCTGAGCATGCGCGTGGCAGTCCTCCCTTATAAAAGCGACAGCGAGCCCGCTATCCGCATTAATTTTCCTCCAGCGTACATGTCGTCTAACGACCCCACGCCGCCCTGTTCCCATCTTTCGTCCGCTCCAACCTTCTCCGACGCTCATCACCATCCTGGCTGGCTGCACTCACACCCGCGACATCCCTCGGCTTTTAACTTTTGGACAGAAACACGCCCTAGTTGCCGAATGGCCTACCATCACCGGCATCTGCCGAAGTCCGTACGCAAGCTGCCGACGTAACCCGGCTCGGTCGCTCATCGTCGTTCCGGCTGGCTGCACCCGCAACTGCGGCGTCCCTTCAGCTTTCACTTTCAGCTTTCACTTTTTCGACTTTCGGACGAAAACACGCCCAAGTTGCCGAACGGCCTACCATCACCGGCATCTGCCGAGGTCCGTACGCAAGCTGCCGACGTCACCCTGCTCAGTCGCACATCGTCGTTCGGCTGGCTGCACCCACCACTGCGGCGTCCCTTCAGCTTTCACTTTCAGCTTTCACTTCTTCCCGCCGCCACGCCTCGATGGAGATCCAGCTTTCGGCCGCTTCCCGTACCAGGTTCCCGGATGTACTGCATTGCAGGCGACCCGCCTTACTCCCGTTTCGGTTTCGATTGTTTTCAATAACGATCGAACTTGCTACCGTGCTTTGAATACACCACCCTGTCCATTATCGAGAAGATCAAGCCAACAATTGCTGCCCACTGCTACTCATCTGATTCGTGGCTAATTTCCACGTTTTGAGTGAAGAACCATGCTGGTTGCCATCATCACGCCTGCCGTTTGCCTCGACCGCAGCTCACCCCACGTATCGAGCGAAAATCAAGCCAACACTTGCTGACCATTGCTGCTCGTCTCACTCGTGGCTAAAAACCACGTTTGGAGTGAAGATCCAAGCTGGATGCCATCATCACGCTTGCCGCTTGTCTTGACCGTGGCTCACCCCACGTATTGACTGAAAATCAAGCGAACAGTTGCTGTCCATTGCTGCTCGTCTCGCTCGTGGCTAATCCCACGTTTTGAGTGAAGAACCAAGACGGAAGCTGTCTACACCCCATGCTGCTGTCTCGACCGTGGCTAACCCCACATCTCGAGAGAAAATCAAGTCACCTGTTGCTGTCCACTGCTGCTCGTCTCACTCGTGGCTAGAACCCACGTTTTGAGTGAACCAAGTTGGAAGCCGGTTGCACCTCCTGCTGCTTGTCTCGACCGTGGCTGGCCCCACGTCTCGAGCGAAAATCAAGACATCGGTTGCTGCCTACTCCATTACTAGACGTCTGGCTGACTCTAGCCCTGTTCGTCTTACGTCCGCCTTCCTGTTCGCCCTCCTGTGCCCTGCTGCCACTATGGAATTTTCCAGCTCTGCTGTTCCTGTCTTTCAGCCGTTCCAGTCTCCGACACGCGGCTTAGGCGCTGCCGTCCTATCACCGCACGCTACACTCTTCGGCCCGTCTCCGGTCTGCCCATAGCCGGGACATTACCGTCTAGTCTGGTTTGTTGCTCAGCCCTCTCGCCCCTCCTGCGACGACGTTGCAGCTCCACATCTCACCAGTCCAGCCGTGGAAGCAGTTGCGAACTGGATCATCCATCGACGGCCCCTACTTTGGCTCCCTCGCCGTCTCTCGACTACCTCACTGATGCCGTAGTTACCCGCACGCTCCACTCTTCGGCCCGTCTCCGGGCTATCTATAGCCGGGACGTTGCCATCGAGTCTGGTTTGTTGCTCAGGCCTCTCGCCTCTCCCGCCACGACGTGGGAGCTCCACATCTCACCAGCCCAGCCGTGGAAGCAGTTGTGAACTGGATCATCAATCGACGGCCCCTACTCCGGCTCCCTCGCCGTCTTTCGTCCGCCTCACTGATGCCGTAGCTAACCGCTCCACTCTTCGGCCCGTCTCCGGTCTACCCATAGCCGGGATGTCGCCGTTGGGTTTGGGTTGTTGGTCAGGCCTTTCACCTCCCCTGCCACGACATTGAAGCTCCACGACTCACCAGTCCAGCCGTGGAAGCACTGTGTACTAGATCACCCATCGACGGCCCCTGCCTCCGGTTCCCTCGCCGTCTTTCGTCTGCCTCACTGATGCCGCAGCTGTCACGACTATGTTGACGATCTCGCAAGCTCCCATCTTTCATCCGTCTTGGATTTGGTCTGCAGTTTTCACAAGGAAGGCCAACCAGTCTGAACTTCTTGCCCCATGCACTCAAAATCGTGCACACCTTTCCCAGATGTTACCGTTCTGCACCATGCTGAAAGTCGGCCAAGCCTGCATCCCTCACTCCTTACGCTCATTCGTCTTTCACCCGCCCTGGTCGGGTGTCTCCATCCCGCACAATGTTGAAAATCTACCAAGCCAGCATTCCTCACTCCATGCAACTCGTCTTTCACACGCCTTGCCCGGCAGTTGCCGTTTTGAACCTTGTCGAAGATCTGCTAAGCCTGCATTCCTCGCTCTACGCACTCCTTCGTCTTTCACCCGCCTTGTACGGACGTTTTTCATCCCACACCGTGATGAAGGCCTACCAAGCTAGCGTTCCTCGCTCCAAGCAACTTGTGCCGTTTACACAATGGAGAAGGTCTGCCGATCTACCGCTCCTCGTTCTACGCACTCACTCGTCTTTCACCCGCCTCACTCGGGTGTTGCCGGCTTACACCACGGGGAAGACCTGCCAAGCCGTCTTTCCCCGCTACACACACTCACTCGTCTTTCAACCGCCTTGTGTCTTACGCCCAGCTTGCTCAGGTATTGCCGTTTTTGCACTGTGGTGAAGATCTGCCAAACCATCGTTCTTCACCCCACGCACTCACTCGTCTTTTGCCCGCTCGCTCGGGTGTTGCCGTTTTTCACTATGGAAAAGATCTGCCAAGCCACCGTTCCTTGCCTTACGCACTCACTCGTCTTTCACCCAACTGTTGCTGCCCTCCACCGTGATGAAGGTCAACTAAGCACTCCGCAACCCCCCCCCCCCCCCCCCCCGCTCGGCCTGCTCCGACGTCTCCCGTCCGCCTTATGGTCGAGATGATGTCCCGGTCCAAGTTGGAAGCCCTTTAAGCTGAAAGCCTCTTCCCCGCTCCACATCTTTCATCTGCCTTCCAGTTATGATGCCGTCCTGAACCAGATGAAAGCCCGTTCATCTGGGAGTTCCTCTCTCCACCTGTCCTCTTGTCTTTTGTCACCCATTAACCAATCGAATTGGTCCCGTAGACGGTTTGTCCCCTTCCCGTCTCCTGTCTTTCATCCGCCCGCCACATAGACGGCCAGGGCCCTCGTCAGGGCGGTGCCCGCCACCAAACTTTGATGAGGTCTACTGATAATGCTAAATTATCAGGTTAATGTTTTGGCAACAAAGAAAGAACATTTTGCTGGCCCCCTGCCAGTCCGGCTAAAAATGGTTTCTTTGTGCCTGAAACATACTTAACCTACTCCCGCCCTGCCTCCCCTCTCGAGTCACCGCCTGACACACTGAGAGTAAAATGAATGCAGATAGCGGGCTCGCTGTCGCTTTTATAAGGGAGGACTGCCACGCACATGCGCAGCAGGGGTATGCAAGCAGGCAGCTGCGCAACAGAAGAAACCTCCAGGGGAACATCACATTCGAGGAATGTAATGCTAAATTATCAGGTTAAGTATGATATAGGCACAAAGAAACCATTTTTAGCCGGCCTGGCTGGGGGCCGGCAAAATGTTCTTTTTATACCTATGTTGGAATATAAATTTCGCCACCTTTCATATAATCCTAATTACATCCATTTATCATAATTAGAACTGTCACCGTGTCACTTTAAAGATGTAACATAAGGTGAATTGAAGAAGACATCGTGTGGCAACATCATAGCTAACAGTTGTAGCTTATTCCCTTAATTAAGATAATCCGTTCTAATTACCCTTATACGAAAATATACATCTCCATCTGTCATCTAAGTCTAACTACACCCATTTATCTTAATTAGAACGGCTACAGCAGCAGTTTAAAGATGTAACTTGTTGTAAATAGACGCAAAAAGCGCACAACTACAGTACAGATAAACTGCCGTAGCTTAGCTCCTAATTACAATTAAACGTTTTAATTGTCCTTGTTCCAAAACATACTTCTCTATTTTTCATCTAAGTCTACTTACACCTATTAGTTTTAATTAGAACGGCGACTGCTGCATTTTAAAGATGCAACTTGTGGTAAATAGACGCAAAAAGTAACACCACAACAGTGGAGATAAACTGTCGTAGCTTAGCTCCTAATTAAAAGAAAACGTTTTAATTGCCTTTGTTCCAAAATATACTTCTCCATCTTTCAACTAAGTGTACTTACACGTATTTGTTTTAATTAGAACGGCTACTACAGCAGTTTAAATTTGTAACTTGTGATAAATAGACGCAAAAAGCACTGTGTTACACCGTATAACTGCCGTAGGTTAGCTCCTAATTATAATAAATCGTTTTAATTACCTTTGTTTCAAAATATACTTATCCATATTTATCTATTATCTATTTATCTTAGTTAGAACGGCTACTGCAGCAGTTTAAAGATGTAAATTACGTTGAATTGGAAGAAATTACAGTGCTACAGCATAGAAACAGCCACAACTTAGTCCCTAACTACGAACAAACTACACTAAACTAAGGATTTTAACTGGTGTTTGCTAGTTACTAGTCACTGCAAACGAACTCACCTTTTTGAGGATTAATTCAAATCTGTCTCTACTCTATCAGTATATTTTTTAATTATAAAAAACACTTGAATTTTGCCCCATTTTATCCGCCGTTTTGGATATCTCATTCTGTAAGTCCTGGCAATTATTTAGAGCATTTTTTTGAATTCGGTACAACTTAAAACCTAGAAGTCGACACTAAACTTACATACATTAGTAAGATTTTTGAATTTTTGTATTCTACAGTGGCTATTTTTAAAACTAAATGGCAGCCATGCTGATTTTTGGACAGGTTTCAGGGGGCACCCCTTCCTAAAAGTTTATCATGGGTGTGGACATGAAGTACACCAAAGATGGTGTTATCCGCACAAAGTGCAGTTTTTTTTTTGCCAGCACCTAGGATTACAGGTGCTGGTTCAGCCATGGGTTTCCTCCATGGGTTCAGCTAATGTTTCAACAGCTTTAATTAAAGCGTCATACATAATGGTTTCAACCATTAAAGAATCAATTATACGAACTATCTTTTGAAACATTTCGTCCCCAACATTAGCTAACAATACGTCACAATGATCAGTATCCTTAATTTCCTTTGCCTTAAGAAAACATTTAAACCTTAAATGCTTTCTTGAATGAAACGCTTGAAACAAACCATTAGGTTTGACAGCCTCAGTTTCAGAACCATGCAGACATCGTTACTGAAAGCTAATTTACCAAGCTAAATTATTTTCTATCAAAAAGCCTTTTATTTGACAACATTTAATTTGCACAAGTTTAATACCCAAACTAGTTACTGCGACCTGTAACTTTACTTTTAGGATCTGAAACTCAAAACTATTTTCTCAATAAAACTTGTTATTCCAGTATTAACCATTAAACTAATTAAATACAAGCAATTAACCATTAAACCTGCAAGCAAGCAATTAATCATGAAACTTGCACTACAAGCAATTACCCATAAAACTTGTTTAAACACTCTTTAACGGAAATTTACTTCACTATACATCTATAGGTTTCAATTTGCAACGTTAAGTATACCAGCTTACTAGTTCTGAACACACTAGCTTTGTATGTCAAAATTGGCAGTTTTAAACACACATACCTAGAGAACAACACAATGAAGCTTTTCTTATCAACAGTAATAAAGCTTGACAATAGTTTAGAACATTCTAGGTTTTCCTGCATATGGCAATTTTCAATGCAATAAACTAATTTCGGTTGCGATCTTTTCAAAACCCTTTGCCAGTATAGTCTAGCACGAAATGTCGCAACACGTCGCTTTGACACAACCTTCAAACTTTATTGCGAAACCAGCTATTACAAGGTAATACACAGGAAATAACTAATCGAAATTCTAGCAGTAAACTAAACTGAGCTAGAAATTGCGCCAACATCGCCACAAATGAAACACATTTTTGAACAAGGTTGTTTAAATCCATCACCTAGCAGAATGACTATTATTTGCCAAATAATAAAAATTCATCTTACCTCAAATTTGCAGCTAGAAGTTCGAAGTTACGAGGAGGACTTTTAAACATAATTAAATAAAGATAAGTGGTAGGCCCACGCTTTTTACCCTACGTTGCCAACTGATATGTATTTAACTTTACATACTTTTGTTGCCCTATGTGGCAACTCATCCTAACTTAATAGGCTAAGGACAAACTGCGACAACAAGTGACTTTAATTAATCTTACACAAGTATTTATAAACTTACATCATCACATGAGCAAGCATTGATTGGCTATCCGATAATGGGTAACTGGCAGGTACACTTTGAAGGAACGAATCAAGAAGAATTTAAGTACCAGATGAAGCTGAACGAATAGTTGTGTGCGTACAAGATGCACCAAAACTAGATACTGACCATGAACTCCAATCTGTTTTTTATTTGTTTGCCTTCACAGCTTTTACTTTCTTGGGATACGAGCGCTAATGTTTTTTTTTTCTAAACGCTGTAGCTGCTTTTTGCTTTTTGTTTAGTTGGGCGAAGAATGATAGACACGACCGTACCAGTGACAATAAAAAGGAATCGAGCTACACACGCTAAATCTATATACACACCATTGTATTGCCATCAGGTAACAGACAAGGAACAAAGCATGGACACAGCATGAACATAAGCATGGACGGAGGATGGACATTGTTTAATTAATATTAGCATGGTCGGCAGGCCGTGTATTTAGAGTTCGCTTGCACAGGAGAATTTTTAGAAAGTTGGATAGGAGGTGGACACGAAGAGGACCCCAGAATGCAATGCTGCAGCATGTAACAATGAAGCAACAATAGGCGAGGCGCTAAAGACCGAATTAGAGTTCATTCGAAGATGATGTTACGATGCTTGAACGCGGGGAAAAATGACACTGTGTTACATCGTGTTCCAATTAACATTGTCAGCCACAGAAAAGATTAGCCGTTTTGGAGAACCAAAATGAAATGGACTTGGTTTTTGCCTAAATCTTCAAGTTTTAAACCATAGGGTACGAAGTCTTAAATTTTGCCTCAAAATTGGGTGGCCGACATGACTGAATGTGCTAGCGTATCGCTGCCAAGTTGTTGTTTCATTGTCGTTGTATTGTTGTTGTTGCATGAAGGCGGCAAGCGTAAACAAAGTGTCCTTATTTGAAGCAAAAGTTTTATAGACTCCAACGAGTAGCTGGATAAAATACTTGCATGCGACAAAAACGGCTGCAAATCTGTTGGACAGTAAGGCCTTACGTCCCTATAATATAGGGCAACAGTTTTGGTTCGTCGGACGACTCTTTCTAGAAAAAATTGCTACCAAAGATCGTTGATAATGTGTTGGCTAGCTAACTTTCTAGTGGCCCGGAAGTCATGTTAATTTCCATAGACTTTAAGAAACCAATGGTGAACGACTCAGAAGACCTTTCGAAATGAAAATTGCTGTGAGCATTGGCGACATTAATTCTACATACCTTTGGTAGTTTGAGAATGGAGTGTCCTTGTGTTAGTAAGCTAACTGGCGCGTTGGGGGACTATGGATTGTTAAAATATTGTTCATAACCCTAAAAGTATAGTTCGGTATTGTTAAAAGCATTGTGTTGGTCGCGAATATCGTATATTTGCAGGTGCATGTTAAACGCTGGTCGGTTTACCGGAAATAATGCCACATATCGGTGTAGCGTAACTCCTCCATACTAACTAGTTCGTTAAATTGTTATTGCTAAAGAAAATTTACCATACCCATAAACAAACAGTCAACAAATAATAAACATGTGTAGTATTTATCTAAAATATGTAGAATTAATACTTGGCTCCTTTTTGCGAGTAATTAGTTATTTTTAGTTTGCATTAAAGGAAATTATTCGACTAGAAAATAAAAAATCATATCAAAAACCAAAACTGGTAAAAGGGGCCGCCAAGTTCCGAATGGTTCGGCCATTCAAAGGAGTGATATCAACACACCAAAACATTCGACAAGTTAATCGCACCACTTAATAGTTCGAAGGTTAAATAAAAACTAGAACATTGCTACTTTCGGTAGCAATCTTCAAGTTTTCATTTAACGTCCGAAGTATTATTCAGTGCGATTAAGTTGGCGAATGTTTTGGTGTGTTGATATCACTCTTTTGAAGGGCCGAACCATTTGGAACTTCGCGGCCCCTTTTACCAGTTTTGGTTTTTGATATGATATCAGTCCTTTTCTTAAAATTGTGTATTGACTCAACTCCACTACCGTGCAGATTTGTAATAAAGTGCCACGTCAACAAGAAATTGGTTTTTAACACTTTGCTATTACCTTTTGCCTATAGGCCGAACCATTCTCAACTTAGTCACCTCTTTATAGGTTTTTGGTTTGATTTTAATTTTATCATAATTTGTTTTATATAGTTAGTTTTGGTGTGTTGATATCACTCGTTTGAAGGGCCGAACCACTCTCAACCTGGTGGCCTCTTTACCGGTTTTTGGCTTTGTTTATTTTGCTTTGTTTTTACAGTTGGTTTATTTTTCGTGAATGGGACGTGAATACAATTTCTTTGGCAACGTTGTTTAGATTTATAGTGCTACAGTAGTGTGTGTCTAGGCAGGCACGTCAGTATACACGTTGTCATTGTCCGAACTTTGGCCGTCCAATGAGAGACGATGCCGACAATACTAACAATGGTTATAACAATATTTTCGTACTTACGCGCCCTCCCACGCCATCCCCGTTGTGCCCCTAGGCTTCAAACCATAAAAGGTACGCAGTTCGTATTGTACTGCACCCATTCAACCAATTTCATAACTGCACGCCTTCCCGTTACCTCGGTATCGATGAATAATCATCTTATGGAAATTAACATGGGTATGAGCGGACTAGCTAGCTACCAAGGTAGTAACTAGTAACACATTTACAACGTTATTGAGGGTCAGATTTTGCATTGAAAGCAGCTTATCTGGCATTCCTACACGAGTTAATTTGTGTCAGTTGGGTCATTGCTCTCGATTTCAACACAATTTAAGTTTTTGTACCACATTATTTTCTCCCAAGTACCTGAAATGTGCCCAACTATGCTTCAAGATATAAGACACTGACGCTATGGCGTCGCGCTACAATAGTTTACAACCTCGACAATTGAATTGATGTGATGTTTGTTGTGATGTTTGTTGCCTAACTTAGCGCGACACACTAGCGTGTGTCTAGATTTATAAAACCAACAATCATAAAATCACTTACCACAACAACTTATACCTAAACAAGAATCATTGCCAAAAATAATCATGTGTAAAGCTTCAATAAACCTGGCAGCCAAAAACGTAAAGAAACCACCAAATGACCTACTGTCACGGCATATATCTGGCTTGCGAAACTCCTCCATACTAAACATACGTTGCAGTGTTATTGGAAAATAACAAAATCCGTCAGACCCATCAACAAACACGTTAGGAAATAAATACCAACTCGTTTGATGCTTAATGTAAGGGTGAACTGATCCAAAGCCAAAACAGCAAAGGAACACAAACAAACTTAACTGTAAGGTTTCGTATAGTGCAGTGTTGGTGTACTGTTTAGTCCACTTGAAACCTTACTGCTGTAGTTAAAAGGTTTTTACCATTTTATCTGATATGTGCAATTTCTGTAGAATTAATACTTGGCTCCTTTCTGCGTGTAATTAGTTATTCCTAGTTTACTTTTAAAGGAAGTATTTGACTTTCTTTACAACACCGAAAATGTTGTAAAGTCCAGAAGTAAAGCTTCAGCATGGTTACAACCAAAAACGTAAAGAATCCAGAACATCATATATAACAAAAAATCACGTTACGCGCAGCTACCAAAAGTCCTAATATCTAAACCAAAAACAATAATTGTAAGCAAAAAACCCGCCAAGTTTCAACCATTGAACGTCTGTGTACTCATCAGACACACAACACAACTTTAAACTTGGACGTATTGCAAGCCTTTCGTTTGGAAGACCCAAGATGCACAACCAGCATCAAAATAAGCGCTAGTTCATTGTTGTTTTCATTGTTGCTGTTTCATTATTGTTTCGCGCACACGAAGCGAAATAACAACATCAAAGTTGAAACGATCAATCGGTCACTCTGACGATCAATCTGCTGTCGGTTAAGAAAAAACTATTTACGAACTGCAAAACTTACTAGCAAATCGCGGTGGTTCCGACTTTCGTAACGTCAGGAAGGGTTCTCAAATAATACTACGTTATACACCACACTAAAAGCTATAGTTTACAGTACAGCACTCTAGTCTGCAGTAGTTCAACAAAACGCCACTAAAATTCAATGATAAAATTCACATTATATGTATATTTATTCGAAAAAATAAGATATAGCCAAACTATTAACGTAAAAAAAAAAGGCTTGCAATGCGCCAAGTTTTAAAGTTGCGCTGCGTGTCTGATGAGCGGAAACTTGGCTCGTTTTTGATATCACAGACGTTCAATGGCTGAAACTTGGCGGGTTGTTTGCTTAAAATTTATTGTCTTTGGTTTAGATTTAGTTCTTCAATGCGGGCTTGGAGAAGCTATGATTGTTTGCCACAATAACGCATCTGCCTGCAACAATACAGAATCAAATATAGCCCATCGAGATGACACATGTGAAATCTAGACATACGCTAGTGTGGTGCCTTCAAATAATAGACATGGAACAAAGCTTGGGCGCAACATGAACATAAATGCTCATTACAAATGTCCCTTTTTTCTGCAAACAAAAAAATCGATGGACAGTGGACATACGGTACACTTGATAGACCAGACCGTATCAATTAAAATAAAAAGGAAGCAAAAAACGCCAACAATTAACTGAACAAAAAAACGGCTTCACCGATTTGAAAAAAAAGCATTAGAGCTCGTATCCCCATACTCACAGCTGTGAAGGTACAAAAATAAAAACGGAATAACAGAACGAAAACCTAAACCCACAAATACATACAAAACAGACGCCATAAACATCAAAACGCCTACAAACAAAAAATTAAAAATACGCACACAAAATGAACACGTAATTGTTCACGCGAGCTAGAACTAAAGCAGAAATCATCAAACACACAGTCAAAAAACACTGCCTTCACTAGGTAACTGATTGTTTCACAAATTATAAATGAACAAAAAATACACATATATAGCCATATATATAGCCATAAACAGACTTAAAATATAAAACAACAAATACAGTCAAATATTAAAAAAAAACCTGTATAATGCACAAATTAAGCACACACGCAAACATTATACATTTCAAACTCAAACTGCTAGAATAAAAACAGTCCTTATTGGATTTCAAATTACAGTTCGTTGCGTTCGAGTGAACTCTAATCCGTTGTTATTTATGTACCTTCACAACTGTGAGTATGGGGATACAAGCTCTAATGCTTTTTTCTAAACAGCAAAGCCGTTTTTGGTTCAGTTAGTTCTTTACAAACCCAATAACCTGATACGTTCATCCACACGCCACTTTTATCACTGGGCACAAGTGAAAACAATACATCATTAAAATGGACTTTCACCTAAACAACAACGTATCACCACGTTTCGTACAGCAAATTCAGTTTCTGCTCCTCCCCCTCCTCTACTATTCTCATAAAGCATTTACTATTCCCAGCAGCAAAAAAAAATTACACCCCAGCTAGCAACGCAACCTGCTTATTCAACGAGTTTTATAAAATGAAGAAGAAATCCAGTCTTAAAAAAATGGTACGAGTGCGTTCAAGTGGTATGGAGCTGACGATGTAGTAATTATTTCGCAGTCAGCAAAATTACTTTCCTCTAAACCCACTCGAAACGATTAGTAACACGGATATCCAGACGCCTATAAAACGTCATTTCGCAGCTGTTCTGTCAGACATAATCTTCCGTGTTCCACAGCAAAACCTTCACTCACCAGCTCTCCGACGAAGATGGTTGCCCTCAAAGTTCTTGTTGTGTTCGCTGTGTTGGCATTCTTTGCAAATTTGGGTAAGTACAAACGTTTAAGCGTGAATATTATAACAAATGAGGAGTTTAAGCCTGGTTAGTATTTATGAGCTTCTTATAACATTGAATAGCATATGTACCCGGTTTCGGCCAAGCTTTGCTTCGGTCTGGGTTTTGTTTTGCCCGTGGTTGTTTCCCGGTTTTCGGTCGGTGTTGCCTGAACGTTGACTGCGATAGGCAATTTGTCTTCCTGTAAGTTTCCCTTTACCACCCGTCTTCTCCCTGCCCTTTTCCCCCATTTTCAAAAACCGATTCGGTGTCCATCCTAAACAAAAATTACCTTTTATGCTCAGTTAATGGGTACCATATGCTTCAATGGTAACAAACGCAATGCCCGCCACAGCGTCCCAATCTGTTAATTTTTTTAACATTAGAATACCAAGGGCAGGGCTAAAAGACGCACTGCCCAACACACGCGCATTCCCCGTCCAGGGCGTATACTTTTTTTTCGTACAGTTCAGCAAAATCCGCTACGGAGCACCCCATACAACTCAGCTGCGTACAGAAAATGTCCGTTTAATCAGGCCTAATGTACCTAACCTAACCAGACCTGAACTAAACTATCCTAACCTAACTTAACCGAACCTAACCTAACTACAACAACAACAGACAAGCAATAAAGTTAATTTTAATTTACACATAATCACTACTAATGGGTGCTAAAAAATGAAGTTTCACAACGAGAGCCAACTTTGCTATCTGAAGTGTTTACGAAAAAAAATAGGAGTC
>JAHWFP010235443.1:0-10695 GCA_023313725.1 Lithobius niger
TTGTCTGACATTTAGGTCCAAAAGGCAACGCAAATAGGTTTGCATCTATACTTATTAATCACTTTTCCAGCCCATTTGGTTTTCGGTCCTGTTTAAGGTGTTCCACATAATAAGTACGGGTGCAAACCTATTACCCTTCTCTTTAGGCTGGCAACCGTAATCGAACCCATTTGGCTTTCCGTCCTATCCTCACCTTTAACCGACAGACGTCATACGGATTCGGATGCTGCGTTATTCCTAGCGTATGATTTTTGCTCTTAACTTATTCTCGATGTAAGTTTATCGATTTCACACTGCAGCCAGAAGTTGTCGAACAAACATTTCGGCAAAAAAAAAAACAAAAAAAACAGTGGCTACAGCGACTATACCCATAGTCGCAACTGGTCTTCTGTGTATTTCCGCCACTTCTGCTGCTTTTCAAACGAAAATGTTTAGGCGCACTCCTCTCTCACGCACTGCAACAGACCGCTGTTACATAATCTAAAAGTAGCCAGCTGCCAGTAGCCAGTTAAAAATTGTATCGATTTTAGGCGTAATTGTCAGCTTTTATGCCAAATTTTTACGTGCCGTTTTAGTTTCGTAAGTAGCACCTAACGGAGAATTGAGTTCGAAAATAGGCCTATTCATTCACGCAACACGCTGTCGAGAGATTTTAAAATGAAGCTAATGTGTGTCGTTAATGGAATCCTTTTGTTTTTTATGGTTGGGTGTCTTCCTGTAGTGTTTAAATGCGACGATCAAATATTATTATTTCATTGAGTTACGTCGAGAAAGCGTATTAGCTACAAAGAAGCAACTACGTTTGCCGTGTTTTTTTATAGTCCGCTTGACTACTACTGAAAAAGGCTACGGACGAACGGACAGAGCCGTTTTGGCTGCACAGAAGATTAAAAATACTTGGGGATTGTGAACAAACTGTTCACCTGTCATAGACGACGGGCATATTTATTCATCTAAAGTATTTTAACAGCTTTGTAAGTCTTGTATTATACCTGTAGTAATAGCACTTGCCTAAATCCACGCGTAAATTTCTAGAAAGTATTCATGCACAGACGTTACGACACCCCACGAACAGAAGTACGAATTGTGACTATTATGTTCTTGAGTCAGTAGATGTAATCTCCAAGCTCGAGATTAGACTAGCAACTCATTTTGGCCTACTTAGATAGGGTAAACCCACATTTTGCATTTAATTTGATCAATATTTCACAAGTCTTCCTTATTTAATATAGCCTAAACACTGTAGCCAAACGTTTTCTAAGAAGTCGTTTTGTAACTGTTACCCCACATGTATTCAATTTCAGCGTTGTTATAATTTATTCTATAAAGGCGGTAGATCAGTGATTTCAGATTCACTTACAGCAAAAGACTAGTTCACTTATGGCAAAAGATTTAATCAGAAAGGCGTTATTTTTGCGTTAATGCGAAGGCCGCATCCAACAATTGCCGAAATTGTTGAAAAATCGTGGATAAAATGAGACAACCATGCACCAAACCGATTTAAAAAAAACTCTGTGCCCTCTCCCTTCTCTCCAAGAGTTCATTGTGATTCCACCATTGTCTGACCGTCGCAGTATATTCCAACTCTAACGAAGCACACTGGTATGTGAAGCAAACAGTGTGTCTTGTGAGAATGCAAGATACACTGATCTGAGAAACAAAGAAAGAAAAGACACTGCCCGACTGAGACTGGAACCCAAGATTCGAACCCGTTCTCGCCGGTGTACTGACTGTGCTACCGGGGCAGACCACTGGCTGTAGGCTCAAGGTGAGTCTATTTCTCTTTCCTAAATTGGTCTATCGTGTATTCTGCACAAGGTCAGTCTTCAGAACTGACTTCTGCATCATTTAGTCTTTGCCTTGTTTATTAACTACTTATCTTCACAAGTTTATTTCGAATTCTTAAGCCATCGTGTTGCCTTCAGTTTGACGCTTACTGCAGTTGGGAAGGATTTCAAAACTCGGCTTTAGGCAGCCTTGACTCCAAAGTAGTCTTAACTTGTTGGTGTGGAGGTCGATTCACAGAGTTAGCTGCTGCAATCCCTCCGTTGTACGCTGGGGTACAGCTTTTTACTTTTCAACATTTCTCCTTCTAACGGAACTCTGTGGAAGCTCGGAAGCTCCTTCTAGTATTTCTAGTAGCAAGTGGGAGCTCTGTGCAAGCTCTTAGCAGCGACAATAACTCCATATTGACTGCGAGGCTAGCATTTGGAGAGATAGCTACAAGGGGCAATAGATTAAACTGGAGGTACAAACAACGGTACTTATATTCAAGCCAGTGCTTTGAGAACAGGTTTAATAGGCCTAAAAAAACGTTGTTTTCTCCAATCCCTTGTGATGCAAGGTTGCAATCGCAAAAGAAAAGATCCCACTTGCAAAAAATTTCAGCAACTGCCAACAAATCGAAAAAAATTCGCACGCTTTAGGCCTAAGAAATCCGCTCTAACAGCTTTGGCTTTAGTATGACGCCCTTCGTTTTTCCCTCCATGTTAATCCAGTGCCCATTACAGCTAGCCCAATTACTAGCTCCTGCATAGAGCTATAATAACATGGCCTTATTATCACTGCTCTATAATAGTAAGTAGTAGAAGGGCCTTAATTAGTAATTATCTGCGTTTGTAGTAATTAAGCAAAACGTGAGCCGTGGGTTATACCTTTAACCCAAAAGGGCGTGTTTAATTTTAAAGACGGCAAGCCAAAGGCTCAACCAGAGTTAAAAAATTACAGATGCAAACCTATTTACGTTGCCTTTTGGACTTATATGTCAGACTGCCTGAGCTGGGAATCGAACCCATGACCTCTGAAACCAAAGGCCGAGGTCCTACTGCTGAGCCATCAGCGGCCGTGTCAATATAGCTCAGCGGTAAGACCTCGGTCTTTGGTTTCAAAGGTCGTGGATGCGATTCCGTGCTCAGGCAGTCTGACGTATAAGTCCAAAAGGCAACGTAAATAGGCTTTCATCTGTATTTATTTAATTTAAAAAGTGTAAACGCGCTTTATTTTGTCATGATCATCAGTCATGCTTTTTTACCGTAAAGGCCTGCTGAGATCAGGTTCATCCGGCATTGCTTTAGTATAGGATCTGCATAGACCTCCACTCAGCTTATCGTTTCCCCTAAAATGGCGATATTTCAATTTCCAGTACGATTCTGGCATGAATGGCCCACAAAGTGAACAAAGCCAATAGTGAACTAAGCAGATTAACGACCTAATTGTATTTTTACCTCGAGATGATTTAAAACGGATCTTTTGTCGTTTTATTTTAGTAACTACGTTTTTTTTTTAAATTCGTGAAATTGTAGGCTACTCTTAATAGCGGCCATTGCCAAGCTCTTGATCACAAAAGCAGCTGCACCACTGTTGATAGCGCTCTTTTTGCAGGGATCGTTGGAATTTATTTCTTATATCCGCACTGGCCGTCCATTGGAAAAGCGACAGTTTCAATATCTTCTGCGTGTGAGGCGATGGTACAACTCGCTTTCAGGCCTAAGTTGAGATTTAATTCAAATTCTAAAGATGATCAGGCAATTCTGTGGACATTAATAAGCGATATATAAAGTTTGGTATCGGTATACGACATGACTTACAGATACTAAATAGGCGTTTAACATTGAAAAAAAATCCAGTTCAAAAATTTAATTTTTGACCAGGGTAAAAATTAGTATACTATTTGGAGTATGCGGTGAGCTACGGAAGCTCAACTCAGAGTGCGTACTTTCAGGCATATTTACCATCTCTTCTGTGCAATATGACTCATAAACTACCGTAGTATTCCTTTCACAGTCTTAAGCTTACGTTTTTGCTAAAGTAGTTGTTTAGCTAAACTTTGTCATCTTGAACCTTCCGAAATCATTTGGCAGCACAAGATACAGATCACGAGTATAAAACCAACTTACACAACGCAACAGCGAAAAGCGTATATACTTATAATCTACACATATCTGCAAGGACACCTCAACATTTGCACAAATCTTCTTAACTGAGCGTTTGTTTTGTTGAACATTTTTTTCTCGCAACTTTGTTACCATAATAAAAGGGTTTGATTACTGCTTTTTGAGAGAAGGCTTGGAGCACGTGCTTCTATTCATGGATTAGGAGATTGTTGTTCTTCCCGGGCATTTGATCTCAATGAAGCGCTAGGTTACCGACTATTAGTAGTTTTTAGCTTATGATTTTTGCTATTGTGTTCTAATCTTAGCAGTTTTTAGCATGCAATTTTTGCTGTTGTACTTTTGTGTTCGAATCTTAGCAGTTTTTAGCGTGTGATTTTTTTTATAGAGCAGCGTCATGTGACATCATATTGGCTACAAGAGAGATAGCTGCAAGGGGCACTAGATTAAAATGGAGGGTTAAACAACGGCACTTCTAGTCAAGGCAGTGCTTTGAGAGCGGGTTTCATAGGCTTAAAAAAAAACCTTGTTTTCTCCAATCCCTTATGCTGCGAGGTAGTAATCGGAAAATAAAGATACCACTTGCCTAAAAATGTCAGCAATTGCCAACAAATCGACAAAAATCGCGCATTATAGGCCTAAGAAATCCACTTTTAACAGCATTGCCTTCAGTAAGACGCCGCACTTTTCCCCCTCCAGTGACCCTTGCAGCTATCCCAGTTACTGGCTCCAGAATAGAGTTATATACAATAATACAACGTTGTGTCATTGCCCTATTGTGTTCGAATCTTAGCAGCTTTTAGACTACGATTTTTGCTGCTGCACTATTGTGTTCGAGTCTTAGGAGTTTTTAGCATACAATTTGTTGTACTATCATGTTTGAAACTTTGCAGTTTTTAGCATATGATATTGCTGTTGCACTATTGTGTTCAAATCTTCGAAGCTTTTAGCGTGTTAAAGGGCAGTGACACAACGTAGTATTATTATATATAACTCTATGATGGAGCCAGTTACTGGGTTAACTGCAAGGAGCACTGGAGGGCGCAAAGAAGGCCGTCTTACTGACGCCAATGTTATTAGACTGGATTTCTTAAGCCTATAACGCGCGATTTTTGTTCTTGGAGAAAACAACGTTCTTTTAAGCCTAAGAAATCCTCTCTCACAGCACTGTCTTGACTAGAAGTGCCGTTGTTTTCCGTTACATTCTACTTTAGTGCACCTTGTAGCTATTACCTCCAAATTGTATCTCGTAGCCAATATGACGTCACTTGACGCTGCTCTATTTTAGCTGTTGTACTATTGTGTTTGAATCTCCGCAGATTTTAGTGTATGATTTTGCTCTTGTGTTCGAATCTTAGCAGTTTTTAGCGTATTTTTTTTGCTGTTGTACGTTGATGTTTTACGAATCTTAGCAGTTTTAGCGTGTGATTTTTGCTGTTTTTGCTGTGTTAGAATTTTAGCAGTTTTTAGCATATGATTTTTTCTGGTTGCAAAATGAGCCAATTCCAAATAATTGTTAACAACAGAGGACCAAAACTGGTCTCTGAGGTACCTCAGAAACGAATATCGTCAGAACAACATTGCAAACACCATCAGGAACTTTTTTTTTTTTTTTACATCGAAGCCCGACTGTCTCCTTTTCTAGTACCTTAACACCAGTCAAGTGTAAATTCTTTTTTCCTGACCCTCTGTTTCCCTCTTCCCAGAATCTCTCTGTACACCCCCTCCCTTCTCCCTCACCAAAGCCGTAAATGTTCGGCAAAAGTTGAGGTATTCCGTTGGTCGGTGGATTGTATGGACTGTAAATGGGCTGTGATAGGACAGTGTGCAAGTGTACCTCAACCACGCGCTGCAGGAAGGAAAGAAACTTCCTTAAAACAGAAACAGAAATTGGCCGTATTCCGTTTTCGCACGAATTGTCATCAACGGCCTTAGGGTTTCTCTTGCTTGTACGAACGCTGACTACTACGGGCATCGGACGGAGGGGTATTGGAGTGGACTTTATAGTGTGTAGGGGTGTGTGTGTGGGGGGGACTCGGAGGGAGGGAGGGGGGTTCGTGCTTCGTTGTTCATCGAATACTGACTGAGCCAACGGTTTTTGGCGCTTTTTTTTTTATTTTAACATCAGTGCATTGGAATCGGGATTTTTGGTACTTTGGTGAGTTGATTTTGTTTTTTACGATCTGTATCAATTATGCAAACGATCGTGCGGTCGCGAAGAAACCCATCTCCCCGAGTTAGGGGAGAGGTCGTTGGTTCGGTTCCCGCGTTTCGGTTGTTTCGTTACGTTTTCCATTCCCGTCACGACCAACTCTGTTTTCACGCTTCAAGAAGTTTTTAGTTTTTTTTTCGTCGCGTAAGGGAGAGGTAGGTGGCTGGGATGGTGGTGGTGGGCAGTCCAACTTTTCCTTTAGCACAGTGTACGACTTAAACTGTTCCTTCTTCATTTTTTTTTCGCGAAACTTGGGTACGTGTCATTTCACCCTACGGTGTGGTAATGTTGAGGAGAGTTGGGAGAGGAGAAGCTGGGGCTACAGTGAGGATGTATCCAGGCAGTAGCTTAGAACTCCTCACCGAACTTTATTGTTTTACGCTTCTGTAGGCTGAGATTCGGCGCTTTCTCCTCGCCTATCTCGGCTATTATATATATAAATGTGTGCCGCCAGAACGTGGGTGGTGACGGAGGCGACTTGAAGTTGTTCGAGCGAAAATACGCCATGGTCAACTAAAAAAATGGGAAAAAAAAGGAGATAGAAAGATGTGTGGGTGGATGTGTGAGTCCCATGTGTCACCACAAAAACCTAAGTCTTTTCACATACGAACCCTTCTTGTCCCTTTCCTGCTCTCCTCCAAAAACGTAGGCAATGGAGGAGGGGGGTGGGGCATCAAGGGGTTAGGAAATTGCTAATTAATTATTTGCTAACTATTTTATCAAATTTGCCCACTGAAGGAGTGGTTTATTGGGAAAATATAATTCATTAAAAAAATTTAATGGGTCATCAAATCAGCTACCAGAGCTACTCTGCGGGGGAATGGGGTAATTAGTACTTGCAGTGGCGTGCACAGGAGGGTGTCATGGGGGGGGGGGCCCAGTATCCCTGCTCTTTTGGTACAAAAAGTTGCCTTTTCATGCCAGCATTTACTGGTGCGGCGTTGCCGGAGAAAGAGCCTAAGGACACCATAAAAAGGGCTAAAAAGGGCTGAAAAGGGCTAAGAAAAGATAAAGAGGCAGTAAAAAAAACTTACGAGAAGAAAATGTTCGTTAAAGGCCTAAAATAGGTCGAAAAAGGCCTAAAAAGGGCAAGAAAAACCTAAGAAAGGATAAAAATATTGGCAAAAAAGCTCCTAGAAAAAATTTTCCCTTTTACTAAAAGTTGGCCTTTTACTAAAAGTTGCCCTTGCCCTCTCAGGGGAATGTGAACGCTACTGAGTACTTGTGTATTTGGCGTAGGCAACTGACGAGGTCAAAAAGGAGCGGGGTAGAGAGACGTGTAGTTAACGCGCATGGTACGTGGTCCAGGCCTTGTTCTATCCCTTTGTGTATTCGGCAAGAGAATCGTCTTGGAAATGCACTCGTGCTCATGCCGGTTGTGGCACGCACAGATCGACCTTATTTCCTAAAAAAAAAAAAAAAAAAAAAATCGTAAAGCAAACGAGACCTGACTTTAAATGCAGACTGAAGGTACTACTTCCTACCAACACAGACAAAAGATAATATACAAGTCAGACGTACCCACACACTTACGCGCAGACATAGCCCAATTCAAATACAAATTGCATTCACTTTCTGATATTACCAAGGAATAAAACCAATCATTGTTCCATGGAATTTGAGTTCCGATCAGTAGCGTGCACAGACTACCGAGAGGCCAGGGGCAACTTTCAGTGAAAAGGCAGGCTAAGGCTTCATTTTTATGGGGACTTTTTTTTTGCTTATCACTGGACACTTTTGGCTTCTTTCTTGGGCTTCCTAGCTTTCTGTTTGCCCTTTTTAGGGCTCTAGGCTCTTTCTCCTCGCTGTGACCAGCATTATTCAGTGCAAAAAAACAAATATAGCATGTTTTTTCTTCAAAAAGGGCGAAAATGGGCATCTTCTGCAAAAAATGCAGGGTCAATGCCCCCCCCCCCCTCCCTCCTGTGCACGCCATTGGTTCAGATTATGGTAAGCTCCGTTTCGTTCGAGTGAACTGTAATCCGTTTTTTATTTGTGTATCTTAACAATTCTGTTCCATTAGGGACACGAGCTCTAATGCCTTTTTTTTTAAACGGCAAAGCTGGTTTTTTGTTAAGACCTAATAATTGCAGTTTGGCTAAACAATTGAGTTGTCGACGCGCTATTAAGCCTCAATTCCCCCCCTCCCCCATTGAGTTTCAAGCTTAGTTAATAACCTCATTTGTTTTTCTTTTGTTTAAAAAATACTTCGACCTTTTGAACTTTCAAAAACAATTCAAACTTTTACTAGATGAGATGCTTTGAAGACATCTGTATGACGTATATTCGGCAACCGTGAACCACAAAGCTTAAAACTAGGTATGTGCTCAGAGTCTTTAAGGTTTGACGGACGTTAAAGTCGAAATTTTTATGCTTAACATCTCAGCTGTCTTTTAATATTTTCTGCTCAAATTTGGTATGTAAGCTTTGTTGAGCTTGGCCAGCCTGTTTACCAACATTTATTATACCCGATTTGTCACTGGGAGATCTGGACCTGGGCTGGAATCGTGATTTTTATTTTTGGCTGGGTGGTGGACTTATTGTTCTTTGGAAAAGTTTCATACAGCACTCTTTACATACTAAACCATTTGACCTAAGACCTGGTTCTTAATTCATTGCATAGAGACACTTCAATGATGTGACCTTTTTCATAGGTTGAGCCATTTCAATTGGTTGAGCCATTCTGGGGTTAAGGGATTCGGAACGATCAGTTTTATTGTTGCATATTATTTTAAACGTTGTCAGATGGTCAAGAATGCCTTCTGGTAACTCTTTTTCATAGATACACAGATTCAAGAGAAAAGTAGGCTTAATTTAAAATGCAAAAAAGACGAAAAGAGGGTCAGATACTGGCTACTAATGCGCATACCTTATTTGCTTAATGTAACAAAAATCGAAAAAAATGCTCCGGCATAATAATACGGGCTACAATAAAAAAGTCCAGTGACAATAACCTGAGCTGGCAATTGTCATCATGGATGTCGATCACCAGGAAACGACACCGAGACGGAGAAACTACACTTGCACATAGTGGAGTTGGAGGCTGACAAAAGTGAACATGTGAGTTTTGAGTGATGTAGTTGGGACAGTTACCCTGTAACTTTGCAACTTTGTTTCATAATACGGCAGTAAAAGGAATAAGCGAGTGATGTGGGATTTGTGGAACATGTAGGGTTTTTGATGTGTTCGGATGTGTTTTGTGTTCTTGAGTTTTCATTGTATTAGTTGCTATGGTGGGCACATGGCGTCGTCCTAAGGCCCCAATAAAACATTATTCTCTTTCCACAAACAATTTTTAGTAGTAAAAGTATGTGGCTTCGGGCCAGGGCTCTTTCATTAAAATATTCCATTCAATTCCACAAACAATTCAGATGGGTTGCCCTGGCTAATTACTTAGAAAAATTCAATTCACTCAACAGTCTTTTGAAACTGTCCCTAGGCTCACCGTCACCAATGTAATCTGGCAAACTGTTCCAACTCAACACTACTCTATTAGCAAAGAAGTGCTTCCGGTAGTCTAACTTACACAATGTACAGTTAACCTCCACGGATGGCACCTAGTCCCAAACTAACGAAACCTTACCCCCAGCCCCCCGTTAAAAAAAAAAACCACTGGAGACCAAACTCCCAGTTCCCTAACAAACTTCTCTTTAGAAAGGACATTATTTCCAACTAAAGTGTTATCGTAGGAAATGTTACTGTTCCCAAGTACACAAACATAATTTTTGCGTTTCTGTGGAGCAATTGGCAGCTGCCACAGATCTTCCCAGGTTAACAGGTTATCCATTACTTGAAATGAGTCGCCATCAAACGTATTACTCAATATCTTTACATCACTGGCATATTAGTTTAGAATTACCATCGTGTCCTGGGACTCTAAGCAATTAAGAAATAAAATAAACAGCACTGGACCCGGAACTGATCCTTGGGGTACACCCCTGAGCACCCTCAATCACCGACGAAGTTTAAACACCGATACAGCGCTGTATGCAGACTAGACCAACATGGTACACCAAAGTAACGACGATAATATTAAAGAATAAATCAAAAGGTAAAAGATAAATGAAGGATACAGTCTGCATTAAAGACTGAACTTGTGAGGATACAAGATATAATAATAAAATAAATAAACACAAATCGCTGTAAATTATATAAGGGAAAGAGGAAAACAAGACAAACAGCGAAAACCATACACTAGAAATAACGTAGTACAGTAAGTCACCTTTATGCACTTAACGTTTCGTTGGGGTGGCATTATTCTGATTCGAATTGGCAACCGAATTCTCCTATACGAATTAGCTATAGGAATTTCCTGTCAGATCATTATTCCGTTATGCTGTTTTCCGTTATACGTTCTTCCAGTTATGCGATTTTCCTGTTAGACGATTATCCCTCGCCCCGAATTCGGTAGCCAATTCGAATCCAGATAATGCCACCCCAACGAAACGTAAGTGCATAAAGGTGACTTACTGTACTACGTTATTTCGGGGCGAGGGATAATCGTCTAACTGGAAAATCGCATAACTGGAAGAACGTTTAACGAAAAACAGTATAACGGAATACCATCTAACAGGAAATTCGTATAATGCAAAA
>JAHWFP010235446.1:0-24878 GCA_023313725.1 Lithobius niger
TGTCGCCAGGTTACAAATGTGCTGTTCGCTTGAGTATCGTATGTTTTTAGGTGTATTTAGGTGTGTTTACAAGTGTTGGTAGCCTAGTTTTAGTACTGTCGGAGCGAAAGGTTGGAGGATTGGGCCATTCTTCTATGGGTGGGGTCCTAGCATAGTAGCCTACGCGAGGTTTTTTTTTTTCGTGTTAGTACAATAAATGTCGCAGGTTGCAAATGTGCTTATTTATGTTGGTTGAATTTGTGTTGTGTATGGTAGTTTTGCAAAGTATGTTACATGGTAGAGCAGTGGTTGTGTGGAGCGCGGAAAAAATGGTAGATTATCGAAAAAAGTGTGGGCTATCAAAGAAAGTGTGGGTTATCAAAATTAACCCACGGTCACGTGTGTGGGTTTTCAGATTAACCGTATATAACGGCTACACTTTTAGCATTGGGATGTGTTGACGTGACGTCACCACCGTGCATTAACTTTAGTTATTGGTGAGAGACGAGCGGTTATCGATTTTTAACCCACGCTTTACTGAGCTGGGCCAATAATCGCAGCCGTGGGTTAAAAATTGATAACCGCTCGTTTCTCATATAACTCATCTACTTGGTGGATGAACCTTTATTCAATTCGGGCCGAGGCCCAAAGCCATACGCCCCCCAATAAGGGTGGCCGTATCTCCGAACCCCCTCCCCCTGCGCACTCTCCCATTGTGTCCCCCCCCCCCCCCCCACGCACACGCGGTATTTGGTCTTCTTAGGAAAGTAAATCGCGTTTTCAGTGGGCGGCGCAGCTCTTATTCTCAGTGGCTGCATTACTCTACCAACTTTGAAATTATACACCTCCGCTCTAATAGCAAGCATCTATTGAAGCTATTGTTTTCCTATCTGGAACGTTCTGATCGAAGCCCATAGATTACGTTGTTTGTGACCATTGTTAGGCTCTTACATTCTCAGCGTCGTTGTCTTATTCTCAGCGTGTCGAGAAATAATTGGCGGAGCGAGCGAAGCGTAGCCTATAACGGACACCAACTTGCAAAATGTTGGTTGGTTGGTTGGTTGGTTGGTCTGTTGGTTGCACATTTTTTAGTCTGGGTGGAGCCCAAACAAAAGATCGGATTGGAATGAAATTTGGTACAACGCTTGATACCCCAAACAGTATTGCTGAGCCAAAATTTGACGTAAATCGAACAAACATTACAGGAGAAATTACAAAATTTTCGAATTTATTTCTAACACTCACCATTGTAAATTTGGAATCGTGAATTGTTAAGGAATTCCGACGACGCATACACCTTGCTGGTAGTAGTCAAGTGAACTTGAAAAAAACACGGAAAATTAAATTTTCGTTTCTTCTTTCTAGCTGATAACTTTTTTCGACGTAATTCAATGAAATAATAACATTTGGCCCTTGCATTCAACCACTACAGGAAGAAACGCAAACATAAAAAACAAAAGGATTCCGGTACGATACACCTTAGCATAATTTGAAAAAACGAATGCTTGGAGGGATTACCTTCAGCATGGCAACGAAACTGGTATTTACATTAGCGATGGGAATCCCGAATATGAAACCGAAATCGTCGAATCACGGGGAGCTATACATATAAAACGAACCATACATCGGACAACGCATTTAAACACAGCACGAAACAACAATAATGTCTGCATGTCTGCATTTAAATATCCCTCGTTGCCACGGCAACGTGTGGACTGTGGACTCGAACCGTGGTGCATTAATGAATAGGCTTAATCTCAAACGCAGCTACTACATACGAAATAAAAATGACGACTAAATATTAGGCCTAAAAGCTACAAATTAGGCCTAAAGGATAAAGTAGGTCTAAGAGTTAACACTTTTTGACCTACAATATTGTGATCGTTACTGATGGATTATAATGTTGTTTTAAAATCGCTGTCGCCGTGCGTGATACAGGTGTGCGCATCAATACTTTCGTTGGTGGCGTTGTCAAGACTAGTGTAAGACCAGCGGCAGCATTGCCAACCTGCTGAATTTTTTAATTATTGTTAAAAACTATCGCTCAGATGATTGTTTGGCTTACAGTTAAATGCTTTATTATTAACATTTTATAATCTAGGAGAGGCACTTTGCGCGGCAGTAATTATTGTTGTAAACAATGTCAGAATTATTAGCGCGCCAGCCCAACCAGCCATCACAAACGTGACGTTATATAATCGGCGGCGATGGCTCACATCTTTAGTGTCGGAACACAGGACTGAAAGCCGAAGGCTCGAGTCAAATTAATACAGAAGCAAACCTATTTACGTTGCCTTTTGGACTTATATGACAGACTGCCTGAGCGGGGAATCTAACCCACAACCTTTAGAAAAGACCTCGGCCTCTGGTTCCAAAGGTCGTGGATTCGGTTCCCCGCTCAGGCAGTCTGTCAAATCAGTTCAAAAGGCAACGTAAATAGGTTTCCATCTGTATTAATTTGGTGTCAGATGTGGAAGAAGCTAAACAGACACTAAATGATGGAGCAAACGAGAGCCTATTAATATAATATTAATAAATTATAAATAAGATAGCTTTGGCTTATTTGAAAATAAAGCTAAAATAAGACAAAGGCGTGCAAATAACAACAGTACGTCACACCAAAAGGCAAATAGCCGAAATAGCCCAAATAGCCCAAAAATGCCAAATGAGCATTTTTCCTAGGGTTTTAAGGAGCATTAACACATACGGTACAGTCATTAAAATAAACACTAAATATAAATTTGAAATAAAGGTCTGTTTGCTCCGCCGACAATAGGCCCAAAGCCTGTTTCCTATATAAGTATACAGATAGAGGACACTTTTCCTCTTAGTGAGCCAATTCAATTCAATTGAGTTTATTCTGATAGCTGTGACCTAGATGGTCGTCTGCCCTACCAGATCTAAAAACATTATACTAACGTAATAACAAAACAAAGCAGCCCTGCAACCATAAACAACACCTCACCTAACAATTATAAAATCAGCAATCAACAGACCACAATCTCACATACGACCCGAACTTGCGTAGGACGCCAGTTACAGCTTTAAGAATATAGAATTTGTTTATTGGGATCTTGGCCCTCAGCCGTACACCCACTTACAATACTAATCCTAAAACTAAACTTAAGCCCTAGAACTAACAAACAACAGAATGACAGGGCTCGTCCATTTCCTAATCCCCTTGACCACCGGCTATCACACTGTACCCACATACACTGCTTTAAGAGACCGGTAATTTGACAATGTATTGTGGCAATGAAGTAATGAAACGATAAGCGTAGAACACTTGTACGCGTGTTGAGCGTGTTATAATCTCCCGTTGGATGACAATACAAACAATAGTTACAACAATAATTCTGCACTTAAGCTCCCCTTCAGGGCCATGTGCTTCTAGCTGCAACCCCCATTATCAAAAAAGGCACTTCTCAGTATGCCTCTTTGCGTGTGCCAAACTTTAGATTTCCGTAACGATCGGTGAGTGAGTGTAGACGTGTCTTTATATCCTAGGAGAATTAGCATGGCAGCCTTATCCTTAGCTAGCTTCATTGTCAGGACTAAGGCCGGGTTTACGCAACCACTCGCTTTTGCATTCTCGCAGCTAGAATCTAGAAATCACCTCAAATTCCAACATGGCGGCGGTTTTATGTCTGCCGCCTCGCAACGAAAACAGCAAATAACGTGAGTTCAGAAGCGTTTGGGAAAATTGTTTCGTCGTGAGGAATTCTTTATATTATTGGCACGGATTATAAGACTGCAAGTATTTACTCAAACGATGTCGGATTTAGCTAATCCATTCAGCGTTGTTACCATGGCAATGTCACATTTGCTATCGCGATTGAGTTCTAGCTGCGATAATGCAAAGGCGAGTCGCTGCATAAACGCGCCCTAATAGTCTAGAGCGTTAAACTGCTACAAGGTCGACAAGTTGGGATCTTTACAATTTTAATGAGCCAATGTATGAACAGGAGTAAGTGGCCGAAATTAATTTTCTAAGCTAGTAAACTAAGCCAGGTAAGCGTATACTTCTGTGAAACTATCTACAGTAGTCCCTGCTTTTTTTAAGCTGTATAGGGCAGTAGTACTGTCCCCTTCTAAAACATTTTCAGAAATGGAGTTTTAAAAACGAAATGAAGCCTGATGTGATTTCATTTTTTATTTGGAAGTCCTTCACACTTCAGAATTCAGATTGTGGTCATCTTCAACTATAAGAACGGATAAATACAAACGTCTGACAGAAGTGAGCAACTTTCAAACCGTCCATTTTTCTAATTAAAAAGACCAAAATAACCGAATCAATGTTCCGTACTGCACTACCAACGACTCATGATTCCAACGAGTCACCGTGGCAACCATCTCCCATCAACGACACACAAGTCACTAAAACAGCAACGTCTATAGCTCACCACTGCATTCAAAGAAGCCATTATTAGTTTGTACTATAATTACCTAATGCCATGACGACTCGCTTGAATCGTGAGTCACTTGTAGCACGGAGCAATGCTTCGGTTTGGTTCGTAATGATTAGGTAACTTTAATATCTTTTTAATTAGAAAAATGGATGCCTCGTGTTGCTCACTTCTATGAAACGTTACAATGTATGTATATTTGTCTGTTCTTGTAGCTAAGAATGCCCCTCCCCCAGCAAGAATGTTCCAAGGTTAAACCACTGTTTATGATCATGGTTTGCCATTGTAAAACCAATGGTAAATTGGGACCAACCATTGTTATCCAAAGATTGAAACATGGTGAAAGTGTCCTGTTACCATGGTAACTAGTGACCATGGTTTTGAAACAGGTTTAACCAAGTGTAAATTGGGACCACCCATGGTTTAACCATGTTTACCCTTGAACAACCCGTGTTTAACCATGGCTGACCATGATCAATTTTTGCTGGGGTCAGTCTGAGGAGCAAAAAGCCTTCGAAATTAAAAACCCAATCACTCCAGGTTGCGTAGAGGTCCATATTCCGGATATGTACTCAGCCTCGAACTCAGACTTGAAAATAATGACGTCGTAACTATTTAGTGACATTCACAACCACGCTTCTTCCAAACGTGCCGATACAGGGCCGTGGCGACTGTGGTGGGAAGCTTCCCCCACAACCATCCCAGAAGACATAGTGGGCAAATTCGAGTTGTCGAGTTGGCAAACCCGGATAAATTTTAACTGCAAATTTCCGTTTCCATGAATGCTGGTTAATTATTACCGTCATTCGGTCAGAGTTTGAAAATAAAGTTTCAAGATGTGGTTTTTTTTTTCATTAGTTTTCGAAACAGTTCTGCTTAGCATGCGAGTAACTGAAACGTTGCCCCTGATCGTTTCTGATCGCTTCCCTGCAGCTCTCCTCACGTCCAGACGACTGAAAAGAAATATGTGAGCTCAGAAACTTGGCGGGACAAAAGAAGAGCAGAATGTGCGCTGCTGGCAAAATTGAAAACTGACTAGACCATTTTGTTTCCTATTCTGTTCTTCTCTTAGCCCATCATCACAGTTACTTTAAAATATCATAGATAATATAGAAAATAAAAATAAACTATGCATTAAACTGTATCCCCACAGAGTTTATAGTTGTTTAAAGCTGTTTGATTAACTTCGCGAAAATCGTACACAGTTGGCAAAACTAAAAATTGAATTGGCCATTTTATTTCCTATAGCCATTCTTCTGTTAGGGAGTGGTGCTCAGAAGGGAGTTCAGTGAGGAGCAACTCGTAACTGGTCTGGTATTTTAGGGGAGGTAGAAAAGTTACTGATACATTAATACACCAAAACACAACACTGCAAAGATTTTAAAAGTTTCTTAGGCAAAGCAAAAAGGACAACAGAATCTGCATAAAACAAAACTTAGAAAGGACTTCTGCCAAGTTTTCGCTGTCTGAAGTCGTGATAGCAAAAAATGTAAAAAATTCATACAGAGGTGCCTATTTGGTTTACTAGTTCGTCTGCTGGCCCATCACTGCCATGGTTTAGTTAAAACAGAAACGTGAATTAAATCTATACTTCACGACAATCGGGTACATTTGGCAAAATAAAAAACTGAGTTGGATGTTTGATTTGCTGTAGTCATTTTCCAAATCAAACTTGTTAAGAATTTAAACAAATTTCAAAGGTCCAAAATTTGGCGATAAAAGAGTCCATAAGATCCCAGATTAAAGGACAAAAGCGACCCAAAGATCACGAAATAAGGGCAAAAATTGCCCTATTATAAGATCCCCTGAATCAAGGGAGAAAAAAATGAAAATGGCGCATGTCGATTTCAAATGAGGAAGTTTTACTCTAACACACCTCAAGTTGTTTTGGACTAAACTGCGTAATTGAAAGGTTTCACCATTTTTTTCATCTTTCGACGCTCCATTTTTTGAAAACTGGTATTTTAAAATGTGGAAGTTTTTTGCAATAACACCTCTAGGTCTAAGTTTGGGATAAAACTGACAAAAATGTCACTTTCTTACCTTTCGATAGTCCATTTAAAAAAAAAATTTCTGCCTCCGGCAGGGGACGGACTCGTTTATACAGTATAATACAAAACTGAATTCAGCATAATTTAATTTGGAAAGAAAATGTCTAAAAAAAAACTTGATTTACTCACAATTAAGTCTTCACGAAACCTACCATCCTGAAGAACGAAAAAGAAAAATCACCAAAATTTACTTGACACTGTTGCTTTGTTAGACTATTTTCGTGCTCGCTGGATGCCAGAAATAGGCACCAAAACAGCATAAAATGCTTCATCTTCCATCAGAGCTTACAGTGCTCCCCCAGACCCCCTAGCTAGGTTTGCCGGAGCCTGGAAAAAATACTTTGCTGGCAGCACGACCACTGTCATCTTCAAATTAGTCCGCAAAATGGGAGAGACCCCCATTCCCCACCCCCAACCAAGAGCCCTTCGCTACGGTCCTGGGTCCATATGAGGTTATGGTGGTGAATGGCATTCAAATAGTAATGACATCGTTTCAGATCTGAGTTTGAGATTGAGTACGCATCGTAATGAATGCCGTATACTGGTACATCAAAACTGATTTGCAGAAATGGAATGGGTGATTAACGCCGAGTCACTTTGGTCACTTGGGTGGCTAGTTTCGTGTGGATCACTGAGTGGTGGGCCTGAACACTAGACCAGTTTTTGACCCGAAGACCCACTGGCCCATTTGACCCGGAATGCACTAGCACTAGATTGTTCATTACTTTCTTGTTTACACATTGTGAAGATGAATACGTTGTTCACCCAGTATACAAACGCAATGCCCCTAAAATGCTCCCACTATGTCTGCGTGTGCCATTTTTTAAAATTCTAAACCAAAATGGCCACACACACAAAAAAAAAACACTTGTAGACATTCTTTTCGATTTCTGATGTGTATCGTTCTACTAATGGTTTAGTTAAAAGACCACAGTGTTTTTAATCTGTATGGTGCTTGTTCTATGCACTGGAAATGCATCGAGTAGGAAATCTTTAACTTTTTTCCAAAGTATAAGTTCAAAACATCCTTTTCAGCAGAATACCTGAAGCCTTCGACAGCCAACCTGCCATTCGCAACACAACAAAAACATACAACCCTGTTGGCTTGATTGGATGTGTTGGAAATGACAGTTTAATTGACGAAAGCTTCAAGTAATCTAGACACACGCTAGTGTGTCGCTGTCATGTAATGAGCAATTGATGTCAGAGCTTAAGTGTTGTAGTGTATTGAAAAAAAGCTGATTTTATCCTCCTGGTGAAAATTTCCCAGTGGGGAATCTATGCAAATCATTTCACTCAGGTGTGTTTGGTCCAGTGGACAAAAAGTGTCCTCAATAATGTTGGTTTTGTGTTACTGGTAAACAATGACTCCTTTAGTTTAAAACCCATATCTGTCAAACGTTGTCGGCTGGCTCATTGACAAGGCAACCTTGGACAAAATTTGGGTTTTAACTAACGGATTCATTATAAAGAAAACTAAACACTGTTCTTAACCGTTCAGAGACAAAATTTGAATCTAGAGAATAAATATTTTTTTAAACCTCAGCAGAAAACGATCTGAAACTTGATGATGCAACTGCTCAAATGGCAGACCCGAAATCTAAAATGAAGTTACATAATCGCAAAAAAAAAAACAAAACGGATACGAAGTACTATCATTATGTAGAGTTAGGTTGTGAGCGATAGGGGATCCTACAACAGCGAGAATCCAAGCGCCATCTATACAAGAAAAGGCCCAATGTGTTGTGCGGTTCCATGAGACCAAATCTCTGATACCACCAGCGTATTGTCAAAAGCATAAAGGAAGTGGTCACTTAGGATAATAGTACAGAGTGCATCACCCTTCTTTATAACTGCTGGACCCTTTCGGTCCGTTGATTGACCTACCATTTCCTAAGGGGAAAATGGAAAACAGTAATTTCCCTATTTCTTTCTTCGGACCATTGTCCAACTTGAAGGATTCAAAATGATACTTTTAGCTGCCAGAATTTCTAAAAAAAAAAAAAAGCCGTTGCTTCTAGTTGTGCTCATGTTTTCTATGTTTTAAGGGTTGTAGTATAGGTACTAACAACTTGTCCGTATGTTGCTCTTCCTCCAAGGTCGAAGATGGTCGGCATGTAGTAGCTCTGGAAGTACCGTTATCCAAGTATAGGATAGGAAGATCCAAGAAATCACAAGTGATTTTATGGGCCATTTTTTGGTTGCACCTTAAAGAGGTGACTGTTTTTCAGGACGTTTTTTGAACCACTAACTTCATGTTGCAGATAAAAATACACAATTTTCTATAAAGACAGCTTTATAAATTGTGTTGACTTATTTCCTGATCAAACCTGTGGCAATTAAGCGCCCCTTCAGGGCCATGTGCTTCTAGCTGCAACCCCCATTATCAAAAACGGCACTTCTCAGTATGCCTCTATACGTGTGCCAAACTTTAGATTTGACAACTTTCCGACACAATCGGTGAGTGTAGACGTGTCTTTATATCCTAGGAGAAAGGGGGGTACATACTCAATCTGAAAGAAATACATGTCGATGTTAATCGACAAACGTAGTGGACCTCCCGATCCCAAATGTCATCCTCTACGGGAGAAAACTCAATCGTGACCTCGCCCTCTAACATTTGCAATGGTTCTGGGTCGCCAGTGCGGCGTTCTAAATGTACGCTTGAAACTTGGTGGCAGTAATTATAAAGCTACTGTATTTCCGGCAAGCATGCCGATTTTCGCTGTAAATGCTATTCTAAACATCGGATGCCATTGTAATCACTCAATTGGTTAGTAAATAAAAAAAATACAAATAAAAAATAAATCTACTACTTAGAGGTTAGAGAAACGAATCAGTGACGATTTGGAATCGTAGCCTTCTGAACCCACGGGATCAAGGAATGTGGCAACAATTCTCAATTCCTTTTAGTACGACGTAATGTTTACTGGCTTTATTCTTTGTTGGCATTAAAATGATGTTGAAATCGTTTGCCTGAAAAATGATGCAAGGTGGCACAAGCAACGAGTCGAGAGGGTGTCCCCATTAGGGGTATGCGATCACTACTTTTTCAAGTCGAGTCGAGTTCGAGTCGAGTTGGGGGTTGAGTATCGAGTTTCGAGTCGAGTTCGAGTTTTGAGTATGGTTTTACAAACCATAACTCAACTCGGGGAATTCTATGATTTTTCACAAAAAAGCCTGGAAAACTCCGGGAGAAAAGCAAAGCCAGGTTTTTGGGCCAAGGCCAAAGTGAATTAAACACAGTATATTAAGAAATTGTGGTAAAAATTATATATTAATACTTTTGTGCTGAAAGCTAAAAGTTCAATAAATAGACTTGATTTCTTGCAACATGTCAGCCCTAAAAACAAGTAAAACTGTTAAAACCCATCTGCGAAAAAAATTTCCTTCCAAAAATAACGGTAAATAACTTGGAAATTGACCTCAACTACTCTGAAAACCTGGAAATTCAGGGGAAATTCTTTCAGTATTTTGGTGGGAACCATGTAATTTGTTAAAGATATTACGATCTTTTTGCTGAAACTCAACATAGATCTCGTCTGTCCCAAACTAAAGGTTGTAGGAGCGAGAACGTCTCAGACTAACTGACAAAAGCGGTAAGGAGTAACGAGATTCCCATCGCGATACTCCGTAAAACTCGAAACTCGAAAATTTCGAGTTTAAAGTTTTCAGATCGAGTCGAGTTTACACAACGAAGTCAAACTCGAACTCGACTCGAAATTTCGAGTTTTGCACATCCCTAGTCCCCATACATTTCCAAGTTTAGCCTGGTTATAAGGAGTTATCACTTTAAAATGAATGATGAGATCGTGCAGGAAAGCCAACCAAGTTCGCTGGCAACTGATTGACTACAATCATTGCGCAAATCTCGACAAACCGGCTGATTCCAGCTATCAGGGATAAAAAAAAAATAGAGAAAACTTTGAGAACCCTGTCATTTCTGCATCTAGTTACCGGATCTTCCAGTTTTTATTTCTTCACTTTACGGCTTTTGAATACAATAGAAGCTGGCTGTTAGCAATTACCAAATAAAAAAAAATAAAAAAAATCTAAATTCGTCGTAAGTTTACTTTCTCCGTATAACCAATCACAACAATTATTGCTCTGCCCTAAAGAAAAAATTCCTGAAACTCTTTACAAACTAAACTGCGTAATCCTAACTTTGCTTTCTTAAGCTTCTGTTAAATGACTTTACAACACTATTCTGACAACTAATCTGTTTACTGCGATTCAGAAACGAAATGTGCGTGATGGATCCTACAAAAAAAAATGAGAAAAACGTGAGGCTATCTTTTGCATACCAATTTGGTTTGGGCGAACAAGGATGCACTAAAACTGCATCAGAAATTTGACGTGTGGTAGAGTACTATTGGGGCAGGATAGAAATGTGCGATTCATGTGCGAATTTGGATAACAGGACACTACTAAAAAGTCTGAATGAGTGGCGTACTGAAAAGTGAATATTGTATAAAAAATATATCGTCTCCTAACATTTTGTTGCAACTATTTGGCAAATGAGCCAGACTCTTGTGTGCGATCATGTGAGAGCGACCGCTGATAAGGAGTTTTCATCTGACGCTGATATTGCTTTCGTTTTACAAAAAAAAAAAAACCCTTAAAACTTCGTTCATTTTATCAGCCCTATTATTTTTTTTAAATCAACGAACACCTTATTTTGTAGTGAAATAAGATTCAGTAATACATTTTTTTTTTTGGGGGGGGGGGGGGGCGGGGGTGGATATCGTACTGCACTGATGGTGCTTAAGGTTGATTACTTTAAATTTATTTACTCTTTTTAGGTGTGTTAACAAACGATAAAACAGCCACACGAAATTGGGACAAAGTCCACATTAAAATGTATCACCGCAATTTCATATGGCCAGTTTTTGGCTTTGCTGCTTCATTTTTTTAAATGTATAAAGATTATTTATAAAAATCCATTTTAAGAAAAAAAAAAGACCTCCTTCCCCTCCTTCTATGCGCACCAGTCTTATTTTTCAGTGTTATAAGGCTAAACAACGCTGACGTCAATCCCATATTGGCCCCCCCCCCCCCCTCCTCGCCCTCACCCCACCGTCCAAATGTAATGGTTTATTCGTAGCCATAAAATGAAACTTGACCGTTGAAAACAGGCCTAACAAAGTCGAAAGAAATTTAACGTCTTCCGGTGTTTTCTACAATTTTTACCGCCAGTATTTCAAATGGAACAGAAGGATACACATAAATAAATGAATAAACACGCCAATCGTTTTAATGCTGTATTGTATGTTATATTTTATTGCTGGATTACATATAGAAAATGCGACCGGTTGTCACTACTGCTTAGCACTACAAAGTATCAACTCATTCACTCTCGAGTTGCGCTTTACAAATCGAATGTTTTTTTTAGTACGAAAAACGCGACTTTTCACGATACCGCAAGCCAAAGTCAAATGACAAAGTCAAATAGCCAAAGTCAAATGACATTTCCGGGTTTGCACCGCAAGCTGCTTTTAGCGGCAAAACGCACGTAAAAGCTAATTAAGTCGACGTGACACGTGTCGAATTAAAAAGGGGCTTTTTTGCTGTACTTCTACAACATTGAATACGTGCATAATTTTTCTCTTGCAAGCTGTCGGTGATGGGCGTAAGTCTATTTCGGACTGGGAACTGACTCAATTCCACGCTAGCGTAATGGAACTGGCGGACATGATTTCAGCGTAAGACAATTCCATCATAGACGGAATCGATTTTGTCACTACTCAACTCTACTGAATTGAATAATAGTTCGCATTACCCTCTAGTAGGTTAGCCGCAGAAATTATAAAATGAATTGGTAGGAATTAACTGGATAAAAACTTGACTTGACTCGCCTAGTTATTCATTTGAAAGCTAGTAGAATTGATTCCACCTTTGATTCTACCTGACTCAGGAGGGGAGGAAGGGTGGGTTTGGTTAAATAATTTTCCAAGCAAAAGAAACAATTGTCAGCCAGCCTTCATGGGGGCCGGCAAAATTGTCTTTCTTATTGTGGAAAAAACTATAACCTGTTAATTTTTGCATTAACAGTTAGACCTCATCAGAGTCGGGGGGAGGGCACGGCCCTGACGGGTTCCCTAGGGTTACGAGCTGGCTGTTTCCCCAAAAGGTTTCATCTTTATAATTCAGAAAACAGAAATGAATAGGATTTTGGTCTCTTTCGTGATATTTGGTGGCCCTGAAAAGTATCGTTGGTTTTAGAGATGAGGTCTTGCTTCCGTCTTCTTTTTCTGAGTGTTTAAGGGGGTTGGATCACACATCTGGCAGCATCACGATGTAGGCCACTGGCTTGCTTCGTGATCTCTCTGAAGTAGTGTAAGGTAAAGACAGAGCTGTTTCGCCATGAAGCTGCAACAAGGATGTCCGGGACTAGAACAGAGTTGTGGAATGCCCAGAAGGTATTCCAGAAGGTATTGGAAGGTATCCCAGAAGGTATTGGAATGCCCTCAACTCGTGCGCTCTTACTCTGATGCCTTCGTGATTGCAATTGATGTTGGAGTTTTCATAGGCTCTTTGAATCGTTTCCTGAATCCATTTTGAGAAAGTGGCTGCAGAGGTTTCGCTGAACGTTCTCTCGTAGGGTAAGAAAAGTTGGGTTCTTCCTTTCCGCAGGCCATCGTTGTCCTACGATGTGAGTTAGTGCCGGAATGACAATTGGTTTGGTTGGTTCACAGGGTCTTTGCGTCTTAGCTCGAAAATCAGCTCTTGGTGTTAAGGTGACGTAAGTGTTGTCGGGGGGGGGGGGGCACGCAGCATGCAGGATCTGCGGAGAGTGCCTGAATTTTGCTGCATCAGAGGCTAGATGCTAAGGTTGTTCGGAAAACGGGTTCCCTGTGAGAATGGCCATTGAACTGTTGTTCGTAAGGCTCTTTCAGTAGTGTGTTCAGACGATGGATAGATCCCAGTCTGGGAAGGTGCACTTGACTGCTGGGCGTTCCATTTCAAAGGATTTGATTAAGGATGAGATCTTGTAGTCATCCAGTAAATGGGTGCTTCCTGCGACTTTGAAGACTGAATTTAGTGCTGAGCATTGAACGAGAATCGTTGAACCTTTTAGACCTTTGGAGAATAGGATGTTGGGAAATTTTAAGAGTTCGGCAACAGGGGGTTTTACTGGATTAACCTTCCTTCTTTCACACCAATGAAACTATCTTGTCCAGTGGCTGTTGCAGATTCGATTGGTCGAGGTTTTGTGGCGAGGCTTGCGATTCTGGATGCTTCCTCCTCATGAATTCCTGCCTTTCTGAGAAGCTTGATGATAGTAGCTGCCCGTGCAGACAAAGTGTGGTGAGATTTTGGTGGGTCTTGGTTCCTTTTTGTTGAGTTAGAAGATCTTCCATCAGTGGTAGACTTCTTGGATCGTTGACTAGAAGTTTCAGAACGAGCGGGAACCATACTGCTAATGGCCAGTTCGGAGCAATTAGCAGGAAGAGGCTGCCTGACTGTGATATCTTCTCCAGGATCTGTGGCAGCAACTTGAACGGGGGAAAGAGATAAGCGTAAATGTTCTCCCACGGAAGGTTAGGGCGTCTACAGCAATTGCCCTCTCGTCTGGGACTGGGCTTACGAAGAGGGGAAGTCAGGCAGTGTGCTTTGTGGCAATGAGGTCTATCATTGAGGTCTATCATTGAGGTCTATCATTGGTTAAAAAGTGATTCACAGATGGATTTCGTTAGCATCCATTCCCCTGTTGGTGGTTTCTTGCAGGATAGAGAGTCTGCAATCACATTCCTGCTGCCTGGGATGTGTGGGGGAAGGACTGTCGTGCCGAGATGGATGCAAAGGAGGAAAACTGCAGAGGTTATCTCATGCAATTTGCGTGATTTTGTTCCGCCTTCTTTCCTGATGTAAGCCACTGCTGTTGTGTGGTCTGCCTGGACTTGTACCACTTTTCCCTTAACTAATGTTGTTTGAAGTGCAGAAGGGTGTTGAGGACTGCCTTGAGTTATAGGACATTGATGTGATCCATGTCTTGGTTTGTCCAGGTTCCTGCCATTTCCAGGTGACTGATGTGGGCTCCCCATCCTTCCAAAGAGGTATCGGTTAGCAGAAGGAGGTCTGGTTGAGGTTTGTGTAGTGGAACCGACTGAGAAAGGGTGTGGACGTCTGACCACCATAGAACTGTTTCCATTGGAAAGTCCGGGCCTGTGGCACGACGGTGGTTGGGGTTTGAGGATCTGGTTCCCCACGTGTCGATTCGAATCATGAAATGGTCTGGTCATCCATCTGCCGTAGGGGATCAAGTTTGCCATGGAGTCCATCTTACCGACCAGGGAATTTAGTTCTGTGAAGGAGTGGTCTGGTTGCTGCCTGAAAAGTCGTGAGTGACAAATGATGTCTTCCATCCTGTCTGTAGACAGCTTGATGGTTTATGTTGAGAGGTTGAAATCTACTCCAAGGAACGTGAAGCCCTGCGTTGGTTGGAGTCTTAGTCTTACTTCTTAAGGTTTACGCCGAAGCCTAGTTGGTTGAGGAACTTCACTGTGTAGTCTCCGTTGTTCTGGAATTTCACAGAGTTTTGGCTATTTAGTAACCAGTCGTCGAGGTAGGCACTCGCCTCCATTTGGTGCTGGTGAAGATATGCTAGGATGGGCTTCAGGATGAGAGTGAATATATTTGGACCTGCATTTAGACCGAACCGAAGGCAGCGGAATTAGAACTTTGCCTTGATAAAGGAAGCGGAAGAGTTGTTGGATGGATGCGTGGAGGGAGACATGAAGATAAGCATCTTCTATGTCGATTGATAGATTCCACTCGTTAGGTTTTGTGAAAAATGGATTGATTCCAGAGTCTCCATTTTGAAATCGTGGTTTCCCATATAATGGTTTGATGGTTTCAGATTGAAAATCATTCTTTCTCCTCCCGATTTTTTGGGTCGCAGAAGAATGTGACTGTAAAATCCCGTTCCGAAGCGGGGGGTAACATTGACTGATTGCCTTTTTCACGAGTAATTCATTGATTTCGGTTGAACGGCTTGGAGTTGGTTGCGACGAGTGTTCCCATGGTGGAGTCAGAGCTAAGGGTAGTTTCGAGATGAACGTCAGAAGGAATACGTCTTTGATGATGGGTAAGACTTTTTGATTGTTTGTCAGTTTTATCCAGACGAGCAGGTAATGTTGTAAGCAAGCACCGAATGGGTGTTGGAGTGGTTGGTGGCATCATTGGTCCCTTCTGGTGTTGTTTTCTTGCCGCGGGATGACTGACGGTACTTCCTGTTCGAGGTTGTTTCTTTGTCATTACGATTTCGGCCTCTAGTCGAGAAGTTCTGCGAAGACCGTTTCGATCGAAAGGATTGGTTCGAACGAAAAAGTTACCTGGATTCTGTGCGGCGATTGTCAGCATTGGAGGACCGAGGTTTGATTTTGGCCAATTTTCAGTGGTGCGTTGGTTGAGAAATGGCTTGTTCATTTAAGGTTTTGTAAAGTTCCTTGAAGGGCCTGGATTCTTTGATGCTTTGGGTTTCCTGATGGACACATCAAGGTGATGAGCTAAGCTGGGGATGAGTCCATGGAACAGGGTTTCAGTCTCGTGGAAAGGAAGATTGCACAGCTTGTGTTTGGTTGAATCGTTTAGGTTTGAGGTGGCAGCGAGGGTGATGTCACACATTAGAAGAGCGTTGTCGATTGGCACCCGGGTGAACCAGTTCAGTGCGTGGTAAGTAGCAAAGCACGTCTTTTGGAAAAGCTGTGGGATGAGGGCTAAGAGTTCTTGGATTTTAGATTGGGAAGTCCGGAGGAGAATTTCTCACATAGTGCGTTGACGGCAGTGTTCAAGACCTCGTCGTTGGCATTTGCATTCATGATGAGGGTTGATTGAAACGTCGGAGCAGGGGCATTAGGGTCGACAGCGGGCACAGTCGGGGGCGTAAGAGTAATTTCCGTAACTTACGCGGGCGAGTCGACATCCTTCTTCTTCAAGAGGCGTGGCTGGAAGATCTTCAAGACGAATGTCGGGAAATAGACCGACGTGGACACGTTCTGGAGGAAAAACGATGGCCAAACGAATGTGCGAATGTGCTTGCTTATATAGTGTAGGGCTGCACAGACCAGATGAGCTGTCGGGTACAATGCTGGCGGTTACTTAGCACCGAAAAACCTTCAGGGAAACAGCATCGTTCGAGGAACTAATGCAAACATTAAGAGGTTATATTTTTTTCCAGCAACAAGAAATATATATATTAAAACAAAACATTTTTTTAAATTTACAACACTCGGGTAAACAGCGAAAGTCTTATCACATTGTTGCCGAACGCCATCGTCTAACTGATACGTCCTCGATGTTTTTTTGCCTTAGGAATTTAACTCGAGCATAGTGTAAGTATTGACAATTTTTCTCAAAAAACTCGATGCTTTTCCCCGAGCTAATAAATACCTTGCGCAGGCATGGCATATTTTCTCAGTTCGAAATATAACTCGTGAGAGTCGAAAAATGATCTGGTCATTTTTACACATGAAAAATAAGAAAAATTAAAAAAATACGAAAAACGCAGAAATGTCAGAGGATAAAAATGGAAAATAAAATTCACGTCAACAAAAAAAAAATTATTTTGTGTCTAAAGAAGATGCTGCAAATGAATTCTGTACCATCGGAATATAACCAGATTGAAAAAAAAAACTCTTCATGTCGGTTGCTTTTACTGCAGGTTATTCACGCACGCACAGGTGATTTTTTTTTACTATTGCACTGTAAAAATTTTTGCATTAACAGTGAAGAATCTAATAATAATAGTAGAGGATGACAGACTTTCTGCAGAAAAAAAGGAGCAATAATTTTTTTTACGTCCCGAAATTTAAAATTAAGATAAACGATGCAAACTAATTAAACTTGTCAGCACTTTACTTTCTACGTAAAAAATTAATTGATTAATTAATTTAAAAAGTTAAAAAAAAAAACACGCTCAGAAAGAACCGGGTACCAGGATTGTGGAATGCCGTGATCTGAATCCGTAAGTATAAAGTTCAGTTTGTACCGTTAGAACTGACAAAGGTAAATAACACGTGAGGGCTGATTGCCGTCATACGGGGCCAGTATTACAACTCGTGATGACTTAACGAGATCCAATTAGGCTAATAATTACATATCCGTAAAAGGGGAAAGTTTTCCATTCGAATGTTGATTTTAATATACGTCTGTGGATGTTTGCACGTTAGACCGGCAACAAAAGCAACAACAAAATATTTGGCTGTTCTACTTTACTTATGTACTTCGTTTATTAATTTCCAGTAGGCTTATAATGTATGTAATTTCTTCTACGAAGCTAATTCGTACTCAGTTCGTGTGCAGCATATTCTCGTAAAAGAAAACGGGGAACAGAAAACTTTAATTTCATTAAAAAAAATTTCTTTGAACCTTGCCATCGAAAGCAAACTGATGCTCGTATAGATGAATCGGCTTTATTTTGAATCTTACTAGACATTTTAGACGAGAACGAGGTCGAGTAAGGGGAGCGGGAAATGTCCGCGGATGCAAACTGGATCTTACGGCGCGTTTACGAAACGACTCGCCTTTCCGCGTTCACAGGCTGGAATTTAATCGCGATGGCAAAGGCGTCGTTGCCATGGATACAGCGCTACCTTGTCTAGGTAAATCCGACATCATTTGATTAAATGCTTGCTTGTTTTACATCCGGTGACAATAAAGGTAAAGAATTCCGTCTGACGAAACAATTTTCCCAGTCGTTTCTGAACTCACATTATTGGTTGTTTTCGTTGCGAGCCTATTTTCTATATTTAAACCATTTACAGCAATAAAAAATAAAGTCAGTCATAGAGCCGAACCTTATGGTATGCATAACTATTTTGCTTCAATGTTCCTTCGTGAAGCAATCACACACCGTACTAATTGGTTCAGTAAATCATCGTTACGCTACTGGAAAGTATGACAGAGATGAGGAGACGGTTCGTTCGGTTCACCGATTTGAATCCTAGTCAAACCTTTCCGATGAAGCATAAACGTGTATGAATATGTGGCTTGTTGAACCACGTCATTTTCCCGTACTGTAAATCGCCTATTAACAGCAACGGCAATGCTACGGCCCCCCTCCCCCCCACCCCCACCCCCAAAAAATTGATTTAAGGTCAAAAATAGTGAAATTGCCTAGTTACAGCCCCTCTGGGGGAGGGGGCATTAACTATATGTCTGACCTTAAGCCAAAAATTAGTTCGCTTTTTGCCTGCTAGAAATTGACGAAAAGCTTCACACATTCAAAGAAATCAATGTTTCATCCCCTTTGATCTGGTTTTTCTGCACCACAATTTGCTAAAAGATTCACACATACGGCAAACTAAATAAACTAGTGAACTAATCAACTAAATTCTTCAACAAATGAGAATAAAGGCATTGCGTTAATGCTGCTGAAATTGAACCCAGATCACGAACATGAATTATCGCATAAACGCCGAATTTTCTGAGATGAAGTTAAGAAACAACCGCCCTGGACAGAAGTATAAGATTCGAATTATAACTTTGTCACTTCGCCCCCCCCCCCACACCTTTTGATAGAATTAATTTTAACAGCCAATGGATGTTTAATCGGCGATTTACGGTACTACCTTTCGCTGTTTGGATTATTTTCATTTCCCTTTCTATAATTTACTACGATTTGTGTGAATTCATTCATGTTCGAGCTGTTCAAAGAGAAGTAACAAGTTGGATATTTTTTTTTTTATGTATCAAACTTGTTAGGGATGCTGCAAGTTAAAGAACTGTTACTGACGTTCTGGCGAGAGATTCAATGGTGTCACCCCTTTTACGTCAGTGATGAAACTAGTTTGAAGTTTCACCTGCACGATAAAAAATTCAAGAAAATCATCTACCATATCTCCCACCAAGAGCGCCACTAAATGTCGATTGTGACGTGTCAGGCACTTGTACTACATCACTGTACTTATTTATTTTTTCAGGAAAACTTGAATAGTCACAGTGATAATTTTAAGAATCTATATCATACACGGCAATGTACATATACGATTGAAGTCCTCTCTCCAGCAAAACTAAAACTATTAATTTATCCGTTTCTATTCAATATATTTCGACCAAACTTGGCCAGATAGTAGATTGCAACTTTTCCAAACTTTACACCAACTTTTATGCAATTCCGTACAAGAGTAAAAGTAGGGAGCCACACGTAATTTGAAAACTGTTCACTTGTTGTTGTTCTTGTTGTTGTTCTTGTTCTGGTTCTTGTTCTTGTTCTTGGCCTACACGGTTGCAGAAAAAAAATACTGCACCTACCTAAAATCTGAAACATGATCTGAGCCAGAAATTTCCCTGGTCCACTTTTTCAATTGGTCCATCCATTCCGGAGTTACATGATCAATTGTACTTTATTTGGAGTTACAGGACCCTAAACGATCATTTTGATTGTTTTACATTGTTTTAACCATTGTATTTAAGGAACAATGCCACTCAGCAAACTCCAGATTCATTCTTCGTCCACGTGTTATGTTTTTGCTAAAAAATTGATTGTTGAACGGTAAAATGAAAGTGAAGGGCGATGGCAGCCGATGTGGATGAGCTGTTACGAGAGCTAAGAAAACAGAGAATATTGGCAGATAGCGAAATAAACTTTGGTCTCGTTACAGATGAGGTATTTGCGCAGGTAATGCGAGTAGCGGAGAGGCGTGGCATCAGTGAGCGAAGAGTGAGAGAATTCGGAGTTGACACGGTGATGAAAGTTAAAACAGTGGGGACAAAACAAGATGGCGGAGCGACAATGATGTTAACGAAGAAACAAGTGAGTGAACAGAGCAAGTCAAGTGGCCGGGAGGCAGCTGTGCAAGGTGTGAAAATGTTCAGTGCAGTAGTGGGAAGTCAGTCACATAGAAATTGGGGAGAGAGTGATGCAGAAGTGGAAGAGGAGGCAAGTAACGAAGGAGACTGGAGTTATCAAGAGCGGTTAAGGCATCTGCGATCGCTAAAGAAATTGTATGGAGGTGGCCTTGTAAATGTGCGCATGCCGAGGTCAGTGGTGATGATCTGTACTCCAGCGGGCAGGCCCTACTCCATTACTCAAGTATATCTTGCTGTGGGAGGAGTAGTTGGAGAAGAGGAGATAGCTGCTGTTGGCCCGCTTCGAGTAGGCCACGCTTTCGAGGTAGAAGTGAGATCATATGCAGCAAAGCAGAAGTTACTGAGGGCTCGGCTCAGTGTTAATGGACATCCAGCGGAGTTGTTTGATCTACACGAGCAAACTGTTCAAGCACGACTCCACTGGTTGCCGAGAGGCATCACACGGCAGGAAGTCGCTGCAGGTCTGGGGACTATTGCTACCTTGGAAAGTCATGCATTCGAGAAGTTCCAGCTAAGAGGCAAAGCAGTGTGCGAGACAACAGTGAGGCATGAACGCTGCGGCTGCGCGAAGGAATAACGATTGAAGATGTACCAGACGTAGTAACGATAAAAGGCATCCCGACGCTCATTTTAGTCAATGATCGCGCGCCGCAATGCTTGCGTTGTTCAATGCGTGGACACTATCGTCGAGCGTGCGCGAGCCAGCTGTGTGACACGTGTAACGCATGGTACGATCCAAGGCGCTTGTGTCCCCATCTTCAGGCGATCGCCCGAGCTAAGTTCGTGCAGCAGGTGGCGCAAGCAGAGCGGGGCAGCGAGAAAGTGCAGCAGCAACAAGGAGTGAGATCGACGTAGGGTAGTAGGCAATCAGGGCAACAAAAGTCAGCACAGCAGCAGCTGCAGCAGCAACAGCAACAGCAACAGCAACAGCGGCGGAGCAGCAATAGTGGGACTCAGGGTAGTCTGGGGCTCTCGACCATGAGCACCAGTGCCCCTTGCCTCACCGTGGATTTGGACGAAGTTGTATTGCGGGAACAAAATGAGTTGGAAAGTGGCGAAAATAGTGGAAAGAGTGGCGGGAGGAGGGAAGAGCAACTAGACAAGTTGTCTCAGCAAGAGGAGCAAGGTGGAGTGAGTGATAGCCCATGGCTCACTCCCCCACCAAAACGAAAACGTAAAAGAAAGAAGAGCAATGAGTCTGCAGCTTCGGCATCCGTGCAAGGTGGTGAAGTGTAAGACAAGGGCTTCACAGTAAATCAACAAGAAGAGGATAGCAGAGGAGGCCTGGATGATATAAGTGTACATCCAGATGAATTGGAATTAGCAGAAAAAGTGGTTGGGCAAGCCCAGGATGATCATGTCTATGCAAGTATGGTAGTTGGTAGTGTGGACCCACTTTTAAATAGTGCCACCACGTTGCAAGTGGGCAATAGTCAAAGTATTGCTAGTTGTAGTGGATCAGAAGGGGAACAGGAGATGGGGCGGAGTTTAGTTAGGGTCCTCACACATTATTCGCAGCTGCTGCGTGTTATAAGATTGTCTCTTGGAATGCGCGTGGCGTGCAAAGAAAATTAGGTGAAATTGAGCTACTTTTAAAGCATGCTGACATTTTAGGTGTGCAAGAAGCGAATGGTATGCGGGCGTTTGATGCCTCAGCCTGGAACGCCGACTTCGTTTTTTCGGGAGTCAAAGTGGGAGTTTTCATAAAGTGGGCAGTCCCGTATTGTGTATTGCCAATTACTGAGCAAATTAAGGGCATTGATGCTGTTGCGATACGTGTGTACATGTCTCAACAGTGGGTAGCTATGGTCTTTGTGCATGTCACGGGTAATCCAACTGGTACAGAGTGGGCTCGATGGTTTAATCAGTTTGCAGCTCCGGTTGTCATAGGCGGAGACTTTAATAGCCACCATTATGATTGGGGCTCTTTACAAATAGATGCACGTGGCCGGCGGCTAGCAAGTGTTATCGCAGAGAAGGAGCTGGAATTTATGCAGGATGGTACCCCCACGTTTGTCCGTTGGCAGCGAGCGGGGGTTCAGGAATCGGTTTTGGATTTCTTTGTATGTACGCGTAGTGTGGCTGCGAGCTACACATTTGAAGTCTCAGATGATTTACGTGGCAGCGACCACTTTCCAGTGGCCCTGTGCCCTCGTAAATGTGTTGAGACTGGGTTTAGGCGGGTTGCAGAGCCCAGTACTGCTAAGGCTCTGGGGAGTTCACGTCCTGTAGTCTGCAATGGTGTGTTTGGGGAATGGATTGGTACTTGTATACGGAAACGTAAGGTGTTGCCACGAGTGCCACAGTCTAACCGGCCACCATGGTGGACAGGGAAGTGTCGCAATGCTATACGTGACAGGCGCAGGAGTTATCGGCAGTGGAGCAGAGCTCCGAGTGAAGAACTTTGGTTAATTTACAAAGGAGTTTGTGCGGAGACACATTATATTTTAAAGCAAGAAAAAGCGTCGTATGGTGAGCGACTGTGTGGAGCGGTGGCTCGGTCAAATTCTCTTCACCAAGCTTGGAGAGCTTTAGGTCGGAGTAAGGGGAAAACTGTACAGGAGTGGGTGTATAGTGCGGCTGCTTCTATCGGGAATCGAGAGGTTCTGCGCAAGGTACAGATGGCGAATGCCTTCAACGCTCGGTTTGCGAGTGTTTATGGTCTTGCTGCGGGAATTTTGCCGCCGGCCCCAACTCTGGCAGTGGTGTCCCAGACGGGAAGTGCCCCCTGGGATTTCAGAGAATTTAAGGCATCCTTGTTGCGATGCAGAGACTCCAGTGCTGTGGGTATTGATGGCGTTGGCTACGATACTTTGCGGCGAATGTCTGAGGAGAAGCAGCGGTCGCTGCTCACCCTGTTCCAGCAGCTGCTTGAAGGGTCACCGATTCCTCCAGCCTGGTTGTTCACAATTCTGGTCCCGGTGCATAAACCAGGTAGCAATAGATCTGACATTGTGAACTACCGGCCGATTGCGTTGCTGTCCTGCATACGAAAGGTTTATGAGCGCATGGTTATACAGCGACTAAGTTGGCACGTTGAATATTATGAGTGCTTGGCTGGAGTGCAGTTTGGGTACCGCCCAGGGCGTAGTGCGCAGGATGCAGTTCTGTTCTTGCTCTCCAGTATCCGTGAGGCGTGGACACAAGGCAAGGTGGTCTTGGCTGTCTTTCTGGACATCAAGGCCGCCTATGATACTGTGTCCATTGCATGGGTCAAGGCCTCGTTGCTGAATATGGGAGTTAGTGTAGGGCTTGTGGATACCATTGTTGCTCTTTTGGGCATGAGGGCTTTTGCAACGAGGGTGAATGGGAGCTGGTCTACAGTTGAGACTACCGACAGGGGACTACCCCAAGGAAGCTGTTTGAGCCCCACATTATTTGCTATTGCCATTAATGAGGTTCTAGTGAAGATCTCTGCCACAGCCAACATTGTCTGTTACGCAGACGATGTTGCTATCTGGTTTGTGGGTGATAGGTTGGACCTGATGGCAGAACTGGCACAGAGTACTCTTAATAGTATACAGTGTCTCCTCAGAGAGCGGGGCCTACTTCTGGCCCCAGCGAAAACGGAAGTAGTTGTGTTTACACGATACACAATGGTTGCGTTGGAACAACTGCGGCTGCGTGTTGAGGATCAGGTGATTTGTCCTAAGTCCCATGTCAAGTACCTGGGGGTTGTACTTGATGCGGCGTTGGACTGGTCGCTCGACATCAGCAGAGTGAAGGAGAAATTGCAAGCGCGGATGGCAGTGCTGCGTGCATTGTGTGTGGGCGGAAGTATCATGAGAGGAGCGCTTCTAGCTGTATACAGAACCTTTTTGCGTTCGATCATGGATTACCACCTACCGTTCGTGGCTTGCTTCAAAAAGCATCTGCAGTCACTGCAGGTGGTGGTGAATTCCTGTTTGCGTACTGTTTCCGGCTGCATTGCCTCTACCCCGGTTCATGCACTGTGGGTAGAGTGCAATGAGCCACCGGTTGCGTGCAGAGCCAAGGAACTCTTAGTGGCGTTGTGCATGCGTAATCTGAGTCGGGGGCAGCATGACCCAGTAGGTAGAATCTTGGAGGATTATGGGAAATTAAATGAGAAAGCGAGAAGTATTCTGGGTGAAGCGGGGTCTGGGATCACTTTGTTGCGGCAAGTTGCTGACTGTGAGCTCCCAGTAGCCAGAGCACGAGCCCTTAGTCCGTGGACCTGGTGCCCAGATCTGGTGCAGATCTTTGCACCGAACAGCACAGATTGTGCAATTTACTGTGATGCCTCGTTTTGCTTTGACACCCAAACAGGAGGAGTAGGCATCGTGATACCATCACTGAAGATCTCTGTGATGCGACGTGTGCGAGCAGTCACATCAAGCATGTTATGTGAGCTGCTAGCTCTCTCTGTTGCTTTGGACGTGGCGGTTGACATGGAGTTACCCTCATTCACGCTGTGTACAGATTCCTTAGCTAGTCACCGACTCCTGCGAAGGGCATGCGAAAATTTAGATGTGAGCGATCCCCTGATCTACACTATACTGTGGAAATTCTGGATGGCATCAAGGATTAGTAGGGTTGAATTCAGGTGGGTAAAGGGCCACAGTGGGATCCCGGGGAATGTAGCAGCGGATGGGCTGGCGCGGGAAGCCAT
>JAHWFP010235448.1:0-15995 GCA_023313725.1 Lithobius niger
GTTGTGAATCTTTTTTGGATCCTCTCGTTGGAGGGGTATGGGGCGGATTCACAAACGCGCAGAATAAAACTGAATCGGGTATGGGATACAACGTATGAATGTCGAGTAAGTTTAATTTTGAGTCATTAGTCCTTCCAGGACGGCCTGGCACACACACACATTAAATATTAAAATGCAGCTGGAAAAATACCGAAAAAAGACCTCTATCATTCGTCGCACATTACGAACTTATGATTTCTTTCCATTTACAATGATTGATGTATCTTATTACAGACCGGCGATGCAGGGCTGCCTGAAAACACTCAAAATCCGAAACACAAAAACATTTTCCTCCCGCCTAAAAAGTCAAATGGCTCTTCTTCCACCCCCTCCCCCTCAGGAATACCTACCTACTCAACTCAACCACGCAATCAACCAGGACGCTGAATAATTTATTAACGGTCGAGGGGGTGCAGCAACCAACCGTATAAGGACACTACGTCGTCTCCCAAAAACATTACTGACAAGCAGCAGATGTTTTTCTACCCCAATGCTGATAATATGCAGATGAAGGGGATTTGGAGGGGGGGGGGGGGGTAGAAAGGTATTGTTAGCTTCCCCTTTGAGCGTCTACCCGTAGGGGGTTATTATTGGTGGTTTGGCCATAGGGCAAACGCTCTTTGACAGATGTCTGAAGCACAACTTTCGGTGTTGTCGCGTTTGGTATGATGGTGATTGAGAGATGCGCTAGATGGAACACCCCAAAATCAGGGAAAAGAATTGATAGCGGCCATTTTGGGGGAAGGCTAAGCCAGGTGTTGATTATGTATCTATGGTCATTCAAAAGCTAAATTTAATTAAGTTCTTTTTCAGCTGACATAAATTAGCAAGGGCCATACCTGAAACCCCCTTTCGAAGGATTTGCAGCGAATGGTGTAAATTTATTTAAAGGTCAAAGTGATTTGAACTTGAACTCATTTATTTATTACAATGTTAGGCCTAGTTTAAGTCTCAAATACAAAATGGCCGACTAAAATCCGCTGCGTAAGCTACATCATTTTATACAATAAAAAGAAAATAATTTAGATTTATCAATTTTTGTACCATTTCTTGGCTCCAGTTGCCGTTGTATTAATCTTCTAACTGCAGTTTAAATTACTCGTGAATTTTTCAAAAAATGATGAATTTTTGTCTTTTTTTTATCAATTGTTTGTTGATTTTAAAGAAAGAATTAAAGGTACATTCCGCTTGCCTAGCTTATAACAGCCACGCGCATATCGCCATCCGCACTTGCTACCGTCGCACCGAGGAACGCAGCTACTATCTCAGTTGGCCTTGGGCGTAGTAGACGAAAGAGCATAAACGCAAAAACTATTTCGTCACAAACTGGAAAGATTTTCGTATTTCAACATCACACTTGATAATTTTTTTAGGCTTGTATCTTATAATTTATCTTCGGCTATCTAGGCTATTGGCATAAATGATTTTATTTTTTACCTCATTAGTCTTTAGATTTTGGATCTGATGGTAATTATTAGTAAACGATTAAAGTTTAGTACATGCACACACACACACACAGGTGTAACGCCATGGTTATCGTAAGCGCGCAAAGGAACACATAATCGCAGGATGCTATTAAATTAGTTCCCAATATTCAACAGAAAATCTACTAGACGCCACATTTTAAAACGAAGGTTTAGCGAGGGTTGACTAACGGGAAGTAAATATAGATCTTGGAGTCGTACTTGACGTAGAGGGTCGAGAAAAATGGCGTTCGGAGTAATGTACCTTTAAGAATATACGCGTACAAGTTAATCAGTTAAAGGTGCATTCCTCCCAGTTGGCTTTCCTGCATGGCTCACTTTTGCAATATTACTAATGCGTGCAAATGTTGCAAAGACCTGTGGATAGGGTTGAATTCATGTGCAGGGGGATGAGAATGCATCAACTTGAAGTATTGTAGCATCAGTTGCTAGGCTAGCTAAGTGTGATCTTCAGTCAGAACTCAATTACGTACCGAGTTGAGTAGTAATAAACGTAAGATCAACTGTTTCGGTGAACGTCGTTTAGCTTTTTCAAATAACCGGTTTTGAAACCGCATTTCGGTTAACGGTGTAACCCTAGCCATAATACATCACATAGCTCTGCTGACAGCCAGGTTCGTACAAAGTCTTGCATTCCTTGAAAAGCCCTACAGTTAAAAACCGAAAATTCAAGTCACTTGGTCGTTGGTTCATTAGGCCGCTGGGTTACTGGGCCACGAAACATATGACCCAGTCCAAGTCTGGTGTGTTTGTTAGTTTGAAGCGCTCATAACGTTCACAATTTTGTTCTGATTTGGTTAGAATTTAGTGAGGCGGCAGCTTTTGTGGAGCAAATTCACGAGTTCAAACGTGAAATGCCGCCTCGAATATTATGGGGCTGGGGGCGAAATACGGGATAGAGCACTGGGCAGAAATCATATAAGTGGAGCAGCCAAACACTGCCCCATGGAGCATTAGGGAAAAATCGTAGACGTTAGTTTTTTCCTGTGTTTCATGTCGTCAACAAACGCTAGTTCACACTTCCCAATGGTTGCATAAGCGAGAGTTTCTAAGATTATGCGAAGAAAAAATAACAATAACATTTTGAGGGGGCGCGGGGGGGGGGGGGGGGGGTTGCGAACGCGCCGGTAGCTTCTGTCTAGGTCTGTACCTAAGCTGTCGATAAAGTTGTCACGCCAGTAATTTGGAGATGGGCTGGTACAGCAATTTGAATCGGTGAACAAAGCACTTTATCACGTCGTTTCTCGTGATTTTTTCGTGTTTTTCGTTATTCTCGAGTTTCTAGTAATTTATTTCTGGGATTAAGTACTCGGCGCCAAGATTGGTGGAACGATAGTATTTAGTAAGGTCGGTTAATTGGAAATTAGCCTTAGCGAAAATTATACTGCGATTTATGTCTATTTATGTAGTAAGGTTGGTCCTCTGGTTGGTCACTCCCAAGCTCATTACGTCGCACACTGGATCATTTCTGGGTTGACTTTTGCGTATGTGCGTAAGCCGTTGAGATGTATTGTGACGTCAGCGGAGGCAGCAAAATCAGCAGCCAATGGGAAAGCAATATGCACAAAGCTCGGAATAGACCCCCCACCCCCTGCTCGCCGCGAATCAGGGTGGGTAGGACGCTAAGTATTGATAACGGTTGTATGGCGTCTCTTATCGATTAATAGCAGGTGGATGGATTTGCCTCGTTGGGTGGGTCGAGTGAGTGCATTTTAATAACGGACGATTAGGTTTGTTTTCAATTTTTGAATTTACGAGCCCCATTTATTTCGACAAGTATTCGAAATTGATTTTAAATAAAAGTCAATGGGTTCTTGCGAAATTAATGATCCGTTATGTATGTAATACGCCCACCATGTCGGAGTTGAAATTTCAAGGAACGTGAAAAAATGGCAAATGGAAAAAGTCTAATTTTGAAGACGGTGACGTTTCGTCTGGAATAGAGGAAATTTCTATTAAATTAGTATTCTGTTTACATTTTAACTTTATAGACAGAACTTGAAATAGCATGCTATAATTACCATTAAAGGCGCCTTCCTTTTCAACTCCTAGCTGCAGCACCGCAGAATCTTCGAGCAATGTAAAGAAAATAGCGGTAAATTAAAGAAAAGGAACACCACTTCGCAGAAGCTCCGCGAATTTTCACAACTAAAACGAGATCACGTGATTTACATCAGCCTATTGGACGACGGAGAAGCTGGAACGTAGATGCTGTGTTTAGAAAATGGGCAACGCTATCGAAATGGTGAACCGACGCTGAAAATACTGATACGGTGGGAAGTTACTCGGTCACTCCCCCCCCCCCTCCACCACCCCACCACTCACTAGAATTTCGAGTCGGAAAAATGAGCCTCAGTCGGAAATAACAGGAGGCTCGGTATGTACCTTTTTTTTACACGGTTATACCATAGGAGTTGATTGTGTTTTGGTGGATAAGCAACTTGACTAAACCGGAAGTTTAAGAGCGCGGCGTCAAAGGACGTACCGCCACGCCAATCGGCACTCGCGGCCGCGCGATCGGAAATTTACACCCAACGCACTAGGTTTAATCCATCTAAACCATCTTTCAACATGGCGGAGAAAGCAGACGACGCCTAGTATAACGCGGTACTAAACTGGTATGACGGTACTAAATTAGATTTAGTAATTTATTCAATTTTTCTGCTGCTACGACATTTTAACTTGTTTAAACTTGTTGTTCTGTTGTCACAAGAAGATGACTCATTCTACCCCGTCATTCATAAGCACCCCGTCTCGTGTTAAAAAAAATACGGTATTTACTTCCCCAACAATCGGCGTTAAGGTTTCGTTCGACTGTCAAACTTTGTTACAAAACACAATGGCACGTAACGCCTGGCAATATAACAATCTCTTATCTTACCTACGTTTGATACATCATAAACAATGTAGTACAGGGCGTATTTCACAGAAAATTCCACCGCCTACGAGCGGATCAACCACGAATACCTCATGGCGGCTTGGTCAGGCGGAAGTAGCAGACGCGCTTTGTATTCTGGGTACATTCGTGAGTCACGCTTGCCATCGAAGACTACGCACTTCGGCTATACATTTGATCTGGGAGTTGCTTATCCATTCAAACACAATCAACTCCTATGGTTATACCAGATCCGAAGAAAATGAAGATTTTCACTTTTATTTTCATCAGAAGCCCGCAACCAAAAACTTATCCGGCCAACCAAAACCTGGCCGTCACAAAGACGTGATCCGGCTGACGCTTCGTTTCGGATCTGGAATGTCCGTGTAAAAAAAAAACTGTAGGCGGGAGGTAACAATCAAAATCGAGCTAAGTTAAAAAAAAAAAAAGATTCTAGAATAACTAATTATATAAAAATGTGCACGTGCAATCACAGATACAATTACATGCTGTTACATGTAAGTATTACAACTCCCTTACTCCCCTCACCTCTAAAAAAAACTACTTACGATTTCACGTTTGACATACATACGGTGCAACATGTGTTGTCACAAAGGTGCTCCAACAGCCTGTAACGTTCTGTGAATTCTAGAACGCACGTGAGTGACCATTGCAAGTACAAAGAGAAAAAAGCCTGGTCGTGAAAGTGTCACAAAATGAGTAATTATGAAAACTCCAAGAGAAGGAAACATTTGATCAATCGAACAGATGACGAAGCTTCATAAGTGATCGTTTAGCACAAAACACTCGCGATCCTCTTTGAAGATCAAAAGTGTAACATATCACTCACCGGCCTTCCTAATCATCTCATTTGAGCCTTTGTAGGCTTGCAAACCGTTGTAAAGTTGTATAATGACTGCTTGTGCGGCAGTAAAAGTATTTCTTCAACCAAGAATTTATAGGGTTTTGTAGAAGAATTTGTGACCGAGAACGCCCCCCCCCCTCTGCTGCTGAAGCGTCTTAGATTCATTCCTATCCTATTAGTTCCGTCTAAGTTTTCAAGGACGCCATGAGTTTTATGTGGGAATTTCTTCCTAGTTTTCAGCCTAAAATTATACTAAACTAAACGAAACTAGCTTGAATTTAATTATTATTTAGTTTACATTAGACTTGGGCTGAAAAAGAGCAAAAATTACCAAATGGAACGCATGGCGCCCTCTGGAAACTCGGATGGAACTAATGGGAAGGACTCATGGCCAGTAAACTATCAGACCCGACCTACAACAATATTAGGGGGGTAGACAAAATGGCCGCCACAACTGGCCCATTTCTTCAAGGTCTGTTCGGGAATTGGCCAGGCAAATCACACCTTGCGTGGAACAAGCATCTTTGTACGGAGAGACGCTACATATATTGACAGCTATATAGAGGCAGTTCTCAAAAAAATAATTTAAATTTTTACGTAGATTTGCGTGGCAGTTTTTAAAGTTATCACTCAACCACAGTTCGACTAGTTCTCTGCGCTTGCCAAAAAAAAAGTAACACGTTCGTGTATCCAGAATGACTAGCATGGAAAGGAACGTTGGCAATTTGTACGGTAAGTGTCGCCCTCGGTTGACAGAATGCGGCAACAGAACAAATAAATTGCTTCAGTGGGGCTTTCGGCGGCTATATTGTCCAACCCTGTCTTGTGTGCTATTTTTCATACAAGATCCGGCCAGTAATGTAGCAAAGCCTTGAATGACTGTAAAGCCCTAACCAGACTGGCTGCTCGCGGCTGCACGGCGACGCAGTATGGTGTAAAAAAAAAGTCAATATTCGTCGTTAACGCAACAACAACCACACGATTGCAGCAATTTTGACCTTGTAGGCACGTAGTTACGCATCGCTTCGCACGAAATATTCTTCTGTCTGGAGAGGCCTTAACACGTTTCAATAGGGACTTTTTATGGTTACAAATCTCCTCCCCAACCGTGTAAATTCTTGCGTCAACTTAACAGTGGCCAAGAGTATACAATCACTCAATAATACAACCTGCCTTATCACCCAAGTTTTTATCTCTGTTCTGGACACAAATGTAGAACACGTAGACATAAATTATTAGCAGAGCGAAGCGAAGTCTTAAAGGTACTGCGATATTTGTTCATACTTGATGCAAACGCATTTACTTTCCTGTTTTTTCTCCACGCACGAGACTGTTTTGCTACATACAATCAATCAAACGGATGTAAATGTCGCAAAAGATACATACGCGCAGGATGCACGAAAATAGAGAGGGTATGTGGTTTTAACACTCTCCACTCAATTTAGATTTTGTGTGTGTACAATACACACAAAATATAAAGACGGAACTAGCGGAGGCTCAACAAGAGTTAAATGAATACAGATGCAAACCTATTTACGTTATCTTTTGGACTTATATGTCAGACTACCTAGCGGGGAATCTAATCCGCGACCTTTCAAATGTTTGTTTATATGTATATGTGCACGTGTCAAATGCTGCTATGGACGATTCATTTTGGCCGTGTCAGTATGGCTCAGCGGTAGGACCTCGGCCTTTGGTTTCAAAGGTCCTGGGTTCGATTCCCTGCTCAGGCAGTCTGACATATAAGTCCAAAAGGTAACGTAAATAGGTTTGCATCTGTATTTATTTAACAAAATCTAAACTGAGTGGAGAGTGTTAAAAGGACCTATACCCTTTCCCTTTTTGTGCATCCTACGTTTATATTCCTTTTGTTAGTGTGAAGCCTGATAACGTTCACAATTTTGTGCTGATTTGGTTAAAATTTCGTGAGAAGGGTGCTTTATTGAAGAAAATTTACGAGTTCGAACATGAACTGTCTGCCTCAAACGTTTAAGACAGGTAAATTCGAGCACTGAGCAGAAAATTATAAGTGGAGCGGCAAAGCACTGCCCCGTAGAGCACTGGGCAGAAATCATACAGATTTCTTCTCTGTGAATACCGTAAATAAATAAATAAATAAATATATTATAATAGCATATCTGGCTTGGCCGAGTGGTGGTAATTTTCAGCGGCCAATTTAGATTAAATCTCTTACCAGCAAAAGAAAATTTAAGCGAAGAGAAGGACGAAAATAAGATGTTGATCGATTTGTCACCAGTGTTCCATTTACCAGATAAAGAATTTGCGTTAGGCTGTGACTTGTTGGGAAGTCGTCATCTGTGACTGTGAACTAAACTGTGATTTGGTTGAAATGTTCCTTTCATATTCCTCACATATTCACTTCATATTTGGAAATAAGTGAATGCTATGCTTTAAGGAATCTCGAATGCCTTGTGTTGTGAGGCAATTTTATTTTTATTTCTAACGTCAAATATTCTTGATTTCGGTAAGTTTACAGCCCAGGTAGATAAATGCTCTGAACTCTTCGGCTTCTCACGGCATTTCGAATAAAGTACACGGCAAAAAAAAACAAGATGCACTAACACTGCATTAGTAATTCGACGTGTCGTATGGTAGAATAAAAAAAAATCTGTAATTGACGTATGAAGTTGGAACGGCAGACATAACAACAGGACACTACTAAAAAATCTAAGTGCTTGGTATACTGAAGGATATCTACTGTATTGCACATTATATTAAAAAAAAAAGTGTCTCGTAACTTTTGCTACTACGATACGGCAAATGAGCCAGAATCTTGTGTGCGACGATGCAATCACTAACCAGATAAGTTTTCATCGGACGCTGATATTGGTTTTCTTACAACAACAAAAAAAAACTGAAAGCTTCGTTGTTGTACAGTTTCCCGTACCCGTTGTTCTTGTTCATCAGACTTTTACATTTTTTAGATCCTCGAACACCATATTTCATAAATTCAGCAGGTAATTTGGTGGGGGAGGGGGAGTAGGAAAAATCATATTGCGCTGAGGGTACGTGAGGTTGACTACTTTAAATTTATTTACACTTTTTAGGTGTATTAACAAAAGTTAAAATATTCACACGAAAATTGTGACAAAGTCCACATTGAATATACCACTGCAATTTCATGTGGCCAATTTTTGTTAAGCTACTCAATACAAAGTACTTGTTTTACGAGCGTTTTGTAATTATCTTTATTATTATTATTTGTAATTTTAAATCTGTGGTTAAAACTAATGTCGACCCAATAAAACTTACGTGAGTCTTCCTGTTACGGATTTTTAAAAAATCTGAAAGTCAGAGGCTATTAGGAATATCCCGCCCTTCCCTCCCTCTGGCCAGTCCGCCACAGCGAAAACAGGACATCATTCGCTTTGCTCACTCGTTCAATAGGAAACAACACCACAAATACGCGTAATAAAATACTGTAATATATCGCACCCAAAAAGCAGCGAGGATGGCGCAGTAATTAACAGCAAAAGTCTTATACGAGCATCGCATTCATTGTACCGTCCAGATTCAATCACATAAATTCGGTGTACCATCCAGATCACCGCAAAGGTAAGTGATGACTCAGTTTGTGTTGTTCTGCGCCATAAGAGAGGAACCATCTCGACGTACACGATAGCCTCTAACCGACCGCAATGTTGAAGAGCTGACTTGCCAAAATGCGCAGTTACACGCCGCAATTTTTCGTATGATCGGCGTTGAGCGCACACCTTTACGCTGAGGAAGCGCTGACGTCATCCACTGATCGTGTACTATTTGACGACGGTTTTTCGCTGAGAGACCTTTTTCGAGGTTAGCGAACTAAAACCGTCTTAACTAAATTATCTAGAGCATAATACCTTGTGTACTGGCGCACTGCAAGTCACCCACCTGCATACTTGAATTTCGTCGGACCAGAATTGAACAAATGTGTCTGGTTTTTGAGGAGATGTTGCTGACGTAAATCGGCTACCCCCGGTTTTTGGGCACAACCGCATTAATTCGACGTGTGACACGTCGAATTAAAAACAACGATGTTCGATAAATGGGGACTTGTAATTTAAAGCAAACTTAAAAAGCGCACAACGTTGGGATAGGATTCTATTTGTATTTAAAATAAGAACGTTTGCTGTTCAATGTAAAATTGAAAAGACCACTGACAGTACTGCAAGGATTATTGTGAGGTTGACAAAGCTCCCACACTGAATGCAACCTAACAGAGTTGGCCTTCCCAGCACACAGTATCGCCTGCGCGCGAAATGCAGTCTCACTCTCTGGACTTAGCAAGGAATCCTTGCATTATGAAGCTGCTTGACGGCAATTAGGAAAAAGCTCACGGCATTGCTGTAGTTTCCGTGAGCTTTCGCGAGCCAAGCATTGACCTAATATCTTTCACTCTTCACTATTCTGACCCATCATAGAAGGCCTCATTCATGCCGTCTGGTAACACTTTGCGTACTAAAAAATTGGGTACTAAGAAAACATGCCACGTTGTAGATAGAAATTGATGATGGGAGAGCAACGCGATGGAAATAATGGTTAGCATTATTCAAAACCAGCATTCGTCAAAATAATTAAAAGGATAGTTTTAAAATATTCTTGCGATTCTCCTCAATTATACAGAAAATTCAGTTTGTCGGGCAAACTGTGAAAATATCTGCAGCTCTTCATAAATTTCAGGGGAACTAGCAACGCTGGTTATGTACATTTACGCAGCCAGATGGTGTTTTATAAATGTGATTTCACCCTGTCTTCAAAACTATTTCCAGGATAAATAAAATACAAACTCCTAAAAGTTAAACTGGTACAATCTTTTTCTCTAGCTCTCTTCAACTTTTGTTCAAGTTTTGCTGCATCACTTTAATCTAGACGTCAACGCTGCATTTAGCAGTCAGGCGAATCACGTTTTAAATCGTTCTTTAACAAAAACTTGACCGCAAAGCCATTCACTTATTTACAATGATCAAAACCATCGCCTAACTACTCGACAGATCTTTACCACATACCATTCAGTCGGTTTTTAGCCCTTCCGGGCAAAGTTTGACAGTTTGATTAGATCCGTGAACCGAATTCACGTACGATAAAATAAGAACACCGTGATGAAAGAGTTGTAAAAGAATAGGACCTCAAAGGGAGTCCTGGGGTAGGGCGCAAAAACATGGCTGCGTGCGCAATCATTGTTGGATCGAAGCAAGAATTCGCAATTATCGGCTTATCTCAAAACGGAGTCGAATATCGAGGACTAATTCTCTACGCTCGTTATTGCGTACGGGTCAAGAGGTTAGCCATCCCACCCCTCCGCGACCATTAAACTTGCACTCCCCCCTCACTCCTTGACCGGTCCATTCAACAAAAAGGGAGGCCGGCCGGACGGACGAAGCCAAGAGGTCCAGTTGGTCCAGTCTTGAATACCGGCCGAAAGGTTTGAGTTTCAGAGGGGGTTAAAGGTGAGAGTGGACATCGGATGACCACTAGTCATGGATGGGGGGTAGGAGTGTAAAAGGTCCAAAAGTGACCCCTCTCTCCACTTTTAGAATGACCAATGGTCGAAGACGCCGCCTTTGAATTGTGTGTGCGTGCCGATTGAAGGCTGGTTGGTACACAAAGAGGAAATGGTGGTCAGCCCTTACCGGCCCCCACACCCCCCCCCCCTCCTCGCTCCGTTTGCGTTGTAAAGTGGAAATAGGAACCCCAGGGTGTTGAAAGATGCGGGTATCCTTTCATTATTTGCTCGCCATTTAAAAGTTGTGTTCCCCCTTAGCGTTTTGGACGGATAAAAATGATTTCTCGATTTGTTTGTATTGACTCTGTGCTCTGTAGAGATTTGAGGTCGATTTACGATTGAATGGGATTTCAGACCGGAAAGCCAATTCGATTGAAATGAAACGAATGAAGTGCGCGTTCAGTTTGTAACCTGAGCCCAGGCTGTGCAAAAAAATACAAGAGGAGTGCGATCATCCTGTTGTGGTTAAAGGAGGAGCCATTTCGAGATCTTCGACTACGCCTGGGGGGGGGGGGGGGGCACATATCACGAGTAGGCCTAATCGTAAAAAAGAAACTGAGGAAAAGTAAGAACTTGGCGTACTGTCATTGCTGTTACATTTCCGCATCACACCTGCAATAACCACGAAAGTACGGGTCAGTCGACTGATTTTAACATTATTTATCGCGGGGGGGGGGGGGATTGTTATCCCCCTCCTGAGTCCAATTACTGACCAAACTGAACGAAAACGTGATTTTGATCTCATTTTGTCACTTTCAGCTGTCAAAAATTTGTAAAAACGCTTCAGCTTGTGGGAGGCAGATCCCGGGCGTGTGTTTGCACGGTTTTGAAGCTGTCAGTATCAGTAATGACCAGTCTAGTTTTTTCAATAAACTTTCTAGAAAAGCCTTGCCTTGCCTCCGCAAACACTGTGTTCATCGTTTACAGGCATGAAAATCATTTTTGTTTCAGCCGATTTCCTCGCCTTTGATCTTTGCAGACCTCCTAAAATACACAGTACAAATCTTTTCCCGTATTCCTCGTTTTCAACGAAGAATGAATTTCATCTCTCCTGTTTCATACAAAGTGTATGAAACTCGACAAAAGATGGATGTAAGAACCCGGTATTAACTCAACCGTCCTTGTAATAGTAAGCTAATAGAAAAATAATAGTAGTAGAATGTTTGGTGCAGTTGCACGCAGGCCAGGAAAGAACCCCGGAAGGTTTCTGACATCCAGCCTGAAAGTTGTAAGCTTATCCTTTCTTTAAAAGGGGACACGTTTTTCTTACAACTAGTGGTAACGTATCGGTGCGTTACACTGCATAGTGCTATTTACTTTTTTAAGTAAAGATGTTCCGAGTTCGAATCCCTTCGGGGCAGTTACCCCTTTCTTAGTAACTTAATTTGGCTCAATAGGCACAGGAAAAGTTTTTTTTTTTTTGGGGGGGGGGGGGGTCACTTCGTTTTTGGACTTTCAACTGCCGAGGGGGGGTCAAGATTTGTTTAGGGTTTTGAATGGGAGGGGGCATCGAAAATTGTGTGGTCACGTTTTCATTTCATCCTCCCGGCCGTTAATAATGGCCGATCCCTTTGAAGGAAGGGTGGCAACAGGCAGTTCAGTTTTGTGGAAGTGGTACACTTGCGATAATATCGTTCAAACGATATACGGTTTTGTTAAGTGAAGCCGACGACGCCAATATCGGCTGAACAAATACCGAACAATACTAATATTTCGTAAAATCGCCCAATCGTGGTCCGTGGTGAACCCCGGAAAATACTGCCTTTTTTTTGGGAGGGGGGGGGGTATGTGGTCCCTCTGAGCACTTCAAATAACTTTTCGGAAATTTTAATAATCATAATACAGCACTTTATTTTTCCGTTACCGACAAATGGGCAGAGAAACGGTCATGTAGTTGACCACTGACATCTGCTCACCCCGTTTAATAGATAGGCTAAAGCAGCACACTACTCCGTTCCGTTCCATTTCGTCCCGTTCCAACGACTGACGGCAACGAATGATCCAACATACATTGCTTCCGTCGCTAACTGTGTCAGTCGGTGAGCTTTTGAATTTGATCGCGCCTAAATTGGCAACGCAAAGGAAGACGGACTTCTAGTGACCTTAAGTAGGTAAGTAAATAGAAAGTCGTAGTATATTAGGTATTAATTCTTCACGCTCGGGCATGATGACATTTAAATCCAGAAGGCAACTGACATAGGTTCGCATCTATATTATGTAGCGGAAAGGTGTTGTACCATGGACTTGTATACTATTACCCTAAGTGGTTGTGCAAAAGTGCGTGCGGACGATGGTGGCAACCGTCGACTGACGGCAGGTGCGTAACTTCACCGATGTGATCAGTTTTTGACTTAAAGGTTTCTGCCTCGACAATCCCGTCCGTCAGCCGATGGGTCGTCACGGAACAGGACGGAGACACACTGCTTCTCTAATTTACATGCTTTTAATCCAAACAGAAATTTGACAGTCTGCGACATGACGTGACCGAACGGAGTAGTGTGCTACAAGCTTAATGCCTTAACGTTCAAAATTCCGGCCAGAAAAGGAATGCCTTCAAACAGTGTTTGTCTAATAATTTACTAAAAAGCTACTCGGAACGAGCCGAGACCGCCTCCTCACTCGGAGAAATCCTCTCTGGCATAAACCTTACGCAGAAGAAATACTTCCTGCAGTTTAATTTGAATTTTGGAATTACTAACTTTAATACGTGACCCCTGGCATATGTAGTAGTGCAAACCTCAAAAATTGGTCAAATACTATGCAAAATTTTGAAAGTTGGGATTAGATCGGCTTTTAATCTGCGTCATTCAAGAGAAACAAGTTTAAAGGCACATAAATCCTTCCGGTATGCCGTGCGGCCCGTTGAGAATAGGGTTTCCACTGCATTTAATGTCGCAAAATCATCTCGCACGAAAGAGAAAAAAAAGAAGAAAATTACTATTTTGGCAACATTTACATACATTTGAACTAATGTTGCAAAACTGAGTCGTACAGGAAAGACAACAGGAATGCATGTACCTTTAAGAAATGTAAACCGTTGATTGTATTGTAAGTTTCGCAAACTTGGCAAGATCTTTGTGAACCGCCTCTGAACCGATTCAACCCGATCAACGTCCTTCAGTAGGTAAGGAGACCAGACTTGGCTGGCGTATTGCTTTGGAACGTTTAAAAAAAAGCCTTGAATTCTCTGAATTTGTCAACTTAAATAATGCTTTATTTGTTTGCAGTGCAATTGTAATTTTTATGCCGTCTCGAAATTTTTTTTCCCCCCCTTTGTTCTTCTTTAACGGGATCCTTCTCTGTTTCTTTTTTAGTGGCAAAAATCCATCACTGGTTCAACCAGCTCACGTCCGATGCTCGCAAGGTACGATCCGATGGTCGTATCCGCAAGGTGCACTCCACGTCGTTTTGAGGTTGGGAGCCGGAAGACGGGACTTCAAGGGTTGCATTAGAGCTTCCGACCACTTCCGGGGAGCACGAATATTCGTCGAAGGACGACGCAAGCTTCACCCCTTGTTGACTCCCTCTGACGGCAAACCTCTGCAACTACCCCGTTGCTTCCACTCCCACAGAGGACAAGTGGCGCTGTACGTTGAAGCGGATTCTCTGAGTGCTAACGAAGTTGTACTAGACAAAATGGTCGCCGAGTTCAGCTACCATTTACGATCGGTCAACAGCAGAGATCGCTTCGACCCTTCTGCAGGTATGTAAAAGTCATCTACGGACTCAAGTTCATAAAAAATTTATTAATTTTCGGCCATTAGAATACATTTAGGCCTTGTTCACACAATAGCAATATATAAACGATGGGTCCTGGACTTTGCTGTCTCATCCAGACTGGGACCAGCCCATTCGGTGTGTAAGTCATTAGTCCCGGTAGCTCAAATGGCTTCAGGCACGCTTCCTCGATGTTGTGGTAACTTCCTGCGATACTTAGCTACCCTGCAAGCCATCAAGAAGTCCAATCTTCACTGCCTGTAACAACTGATATTCTTTATTAATACAATGTATCAAAATACACTGTGTCATTATTAGAGATTATGAAGCCAGCGTTTGTAATAATATGCAAAGATTGTATACGCTATTGCCATTACAGTGCCCTTAAGCAATACAAAGACCTTAGTAACCATGAACTACTTGGTTGCTAGTGTCGATTATTTAGAAGCCATTCCGATCTTAAAGCCACATATCCTCTCCTATTTTCGTGTATCCTGCGTATTATTAGATTTTGCAACATTTACTTACGTTTGAAAAAAAGGGAAATAGTCGAATTAAAAGGACTACTATACCTTCTCACTAATTTCAAGTATCCTTCTCTAAATAGCTTTTTGCGACATTTACATAGGTTAGGGAAGAGTGAATGTAGCAATCCTGTTTCGTGCGATTAGAAAAATAAGAAAATGAATGCCGTTGCAACATTTACATATGTGTGAACTAATGTCACAATACTGAGTCTTGCAGGAAAGCCAACATGCTAGCATCACCTTTACCTTTAATTACCTTTACCTTTAATGCCCAACGCTGGCCGTCTCTACACCTATTTTCGACTAACAACTTTGAACTTGTAACTATCTTAATCATACACGGCGATAGCCGTGTATACAGGGTGTAACAAAAGGTTGTGTCCATACTCGGGTGACTAATTCCTTGCATCAAACTAACAACATAATTCCTATAAACATTTGGCCAAAAACGTTTTATTCTTTGGTTATCGCATGAATTAATAGCCAAAATCTCAACTTCTTTCCCCCCACCCACCCACTCCCACTGTCTGGCGAATGCAAACACAAAGCAGAATAGGAAGGTAGTGAACGAAGATAATGAAAAAACTGTTTAAAGAGTCAAAGTCAGACTAACGGAAAAATATCTCTTGCCCAAACATTTGTCCTAGAGGGGCAGCAACCATTGTTTGAAATTGTCATTAGTCGGTGTTAACGTAGACCTGATAATATCACAGTGGTTTTATTCCCGCAAACAGATACACGGCAGAAACTCAAAAAGAAAAACGTCTTGAAATAGGAAAATCTAAAACAAAACCACAAGGGTGAAAAGAACCCAAGTTTCAGCCATTTAAAAGAGTGATATCAGAGCCAAAATTGCTGCCACCAAGTTGCAACATTAGTTGTCAAGCTAATCCCACCGACTATTACCTCAAACGTTAAATCAAAAACTTGCTTGGCAACTAATGTAGCAACTTAGTGGCAGCCATTTTGAATCTGAAATCAC
>JAHWFP010235454.1:0-40729 GCA_023313725.1 Lithobius niger
GCAAACATTTGTCTTAAATGAATAACGATGATTGAATTGTGTATTTTTATTATCACGTCGTCACTTCCTCCACAGTCATCATTTTGATGTGTTATCATTTGTGACGTCATTACCCCTAGTGACGTCACTTCCACTCAGTGGGGGGTTTGTCGTTTTTTGTCACTGGGTGTCACCATTTTGCCTCTGGGGAGCCACCATCTTGTAGGGGTACTGGACCGGAAGTACCACCATTTTGTGGGGGTTGTGACGTCATTACCCCCTGTGACGTCACCTCCACGCAGTAGAGATCACCATTTTTGTCACTGAGGGTCGCCATTTTGCCTCTGGGGGTCGCCATTTTGTGGGGGTACTGGACCGGAAGTGCCACCATTTTGTGGGGGTCATGACGTCATTATCCCCTGTGACGTCACTTCCGTGCTCGCCTTGAACGCATTAACACTACTTACTACTGATCTATTATCTGAAATGAATGACGTAATAACGACAGGACTTAACAAAGGAAAATATATAGGTATTATTCTAATTGATTTTAAAAAAGCTTTTGATACGTTTGATATAAACATACTATTACAAAAATGTTACAACTTAGGTTTAAGAGGGAAAATCCATAATATTATAAAAAGCTATTTGCAGGACAGAAAGACAATAGTACAACTGAAAGGACTAAATAGTCTTCTGACTACAATTAAATACGGTGTACCACAAGGTTCTGTACTGGGACCTCTTCTATACTTAATTTTTACAAATTACATTGTTGAAAACTTGGAAAATGCAAAAACTTTCATGTTTACTGACGATACAGCTTTAATACCATTAAATAAAAATTATGAAGATATGATGAATAATTTACAGCACGATTTTAATTAATTAATGATTATTATATCGAGAATGAATTATTTATTAGTAAAGAGAAAACCTTGCAAATGGACATTACAGTACCAAAAATGAAAATTAAAAATAGTAAATGGATCATTATACATTATGGAAACTGCGAAAACTTATATTCTGATGGAAACAAGCATATTTGTTGTGATAGGTGTGTTAAACTAGAAAAACAACAAACGATGAAATATTTGGGAGTAAAAATTGATGTAAATTGGTCTTTTAAAAAGCATATAAAAGAGTTGATTAAATAACTTAGAAAATTGACTTCAAGATTATATAAACTGAGAGAAATTCTAAATAAGAAACAAAAAAATATTATTTATGATGCTTGGATAGCTAGTGTCATCAGATATGGAATTGAAATATTTGGACAAACAACAGATTACTTAATTCAAAGATTACAAAAGACACAGAATAAGTTAATAAAGATTCTGTTTGGAGAACCAAATTTGAAAAAAAAAACAGAAACTCTCTTTAAGAAGAATAAAATTATGAAGATAAAAGATCTGAAAAATTTTGTTATTTTCACAAAGTATTTTTTTAAATAATAAACACAAAGTTCTAATAACCTATTAAAGTGAATCTAGAGCAGGAAAAAAACAGTTATAAATTGTCAATGTGTAAAAATAATTATGGAAAAAGAAAAAGGGCATGAATAAGGGTATGAATAAGTGTATGAATAAGGGTGAATTAAAAAAATGCAAACTTATATACTGAAAAATAGAAATTAGCATACATATATTAAGAAGAAAGATTATTGAATTATTAGTGTACAATTGAATGTGAATTGTTAAGAATACATGTGCAGTCGTTGTTGTGATAATGATAACTTTATGGTTGTTAACACTGATGATTTACGAAACTCACACAAGCTTTTTAATTAAGGCTTTGAGGGTTACAGTAATACTGTAATTATATGAAATAAACTTATTATTATTATTATTATTATTATTATTATTATTATTATTATTGACAACTTGAATGTGCTAAAGACTAATTTTTTTTCAGATAGCTTAAAAAAAATTTAGGAGGAATTCAACTAAATGTACGAAGTTGTAGAACCCATTGGGATGAATTCTTAATTGATATCGACAATAGTAAAATAAACTGGGATTTTCTTATGCTTAATGAAATCAATATCAAAGATGAGGAGCTGCCTTTTTACCACATCGAGAACTTCTATCAAATCGCTAATTGCAGAAATAACAGAAGAGGAGGTGGAATCATGGTTTTTGTTAAAAAACACTTTAACATTATCCACTCTAACATTATCCACTCTGAAAAACTTATCTTGGCTAACAACGAAGCACTTGACATCACCCTTGGATGGGAGGAACAGATCGTTAATATTATGGCAATTTATAGACACCCATCCTCAAGCAGACAAAAGTTCTTAAGTGAACTAAAGGTGCCCCTTAAGTCTAAGAAAAATAGCAACACTGTTAATTATATCGTTATTGGTGATCTCAATTTCAACTTACTAAAAGAAAGTCAAGATAATTCCGAAAAATACGACATTGAGAAGTTTGAAAATCTCATGGCAAATCATGGCTTTTCAATGCAAATAAACACAGCGACCCGTGTCGAACTTAAAATGAAAATAATCACCAAATCATGCCTTGATGTAATTTACACCAAACTTAACAAACTACTTTGTAATGGCTATGTCATAAAAATGAAGGTTGCGTACCATTATTATACGGCCCTCCAAATTTACAGTAAAGTTGCTGAAAAGGAAGGTAACAAACATGAACACAAATTCTATACTAAAACTAACAATTTAACATAATTAAACAGCTGGAAAATTTGGATTGGAACTGCCTAAACATTTTCACCAATCCAAATGATATGTACAATGAAATTGAACGAATTATTCAAGAAATCTATAAAAAAATACAACGTTAAAAATGATCCAACCAGTTACAAAACAGCTGAAAAAGGAATGGATGAATACTAAACTTCTTGAGGAAATAAATTACAAACATAAACTCTGGTCAAAAATCTCGAAAATGGATAAACCGTCCGTTGAATTGCTAAATGAATATAAAATACGCAAATAAAAGGTTAGCCGAAGCATAAATACAACAAAAAATGAGTATGACAAAAAATTCCTGGACAATAACAAACTTGATAGCGCCACAGTTTGGAGCAAACTTAACCAGCTAATGGGCAGAAAAACGAAAAACAATATCGATGAACATATCAAAAAAGCTTTTGTAAAGGAAAGTACTAAAGAAGTATGTAACTCTTTTGGTAAAAAATTTTTATCTCAAATTACTGATATCAAAATCAAAACCTGTCTTAAAAATAGTGCTAGGAAGTCAGAAATGACCAGTTTAAAGACCTCAAACTCTGTACAGAACTCGATATCCATTTTGAACCCAACAATTTATGAGATTAAGAAATTCCTAATAACATTGCCATCAAAAAATCTGCGGGACATGACGGATTTCTTATGGAGCATTTTGTGAAAACCAAAGAAAATTCTGCTAAATTCGTACAAAAACTTATCAATGCAATCGTGGACACAGAAATTTGGCCAGACAACCTTAAGAAACATTCTTAGACCTGTTTTCAAAAAAGGGAAACATACTGAAATAAACAATTATAGACCTATTGCCTTACTCCCTGCAATAAATAAAATAGTCGAAAAATTTTTTACTATAAGAATTGTAAAATTTCTTACTAAATATAAACTTCTGAATGAAAAGCAATTTGGTTTTCAGAAAGGTAAAGGTACTACAGATGCTCTTCTTTACATTAATAATCACATCTGCAGAGCTCTAAATGAAGGAAAGTTTGCCAGTGCAATTATGATTGACCTACAGAAAGCTTTTGATACCTTAAATATGGATATCCTCAAGGATAAACTAACTAAATATGGAATTCGTGGGAAAATTCTCAATATTATCATGAGCTATCTTACAAAAAGAATGAGTTGTGTCAAAATTAGCGATTGTCTTGGTGACTGGAATTGTGTTGAATACGGAATTCCACAAGGATCCATCTTAGGACCTATCTTGTTCTTAATTTACATAAACGACCTTAAAGAAATTAAATGGAACTCTACGTAGTAATTTATGCTGATGATATTTTTTTTCTTTCCATTAATTTTGATAGAGATACCATGATCCATAACCTCCAGATGGATTTCAACGTTATTAATGATTATTTTTTTAGATAATGAACTGTGTATCAATGCTGACAAAACCTGCCTTTTACCATTTACAACATCCCATATGATCTTGGAAAATTTTGAAATTAAACTTCATGACACAGCTTGCAAAAACTCTAATCTATCTCATGGACGCCTTTGCTACAGTATAAAAACTGTAACACATGCTAAATATCTTGGTATTGAGATTGACAGAAATTGGAAATTTTATGAACATATAAATACTCTAATCACTAAAATCAGACAGTCAATACCAAGCCTTTATAAAATTAGAGATATTCTCAATGTGCAAAATAAGAAACTTATTTTTGATACTTGTATTCTGTCACTTGTTAGATATGCCTGCTCATTATATGCTACCACTTCCACGAGTTATGTTGTACGCCTACAAAAAATACTAAATAAAGCTTGTAAAGTGCTGTTTAATAATGATAACATAATGAAATGTACTAAGGATTTACAACACGAACTCAAATTAACGACAATACGACAACTTGTGGATTACACTGTGATAACCCAGAATTATTTTAATCGTGAACTTAAAATACCTGTAAACAGATGTATTAGAAATAACAATAACTGGCTAATTATGCCCACCATTAGAAATTCTTATGGTAAACGAACAATGAAATATACTGTACCATACACACTGAACAAATTACCCACCGAACTTCGTAACCTAAACAATAATTTCAAAATGAAAAAAGAAATTAGGAAATGGATTTTTAAAAAATAGTGCTGTACTTACTTTTAAACTATACAATGGCACTGTAGGTAACAAAAATTTGACTGCATGACACTAATATTTCCTAATTTAACTTAGCAGAGTGTGTGAACTAACTACAACCTAAACATGTATATTGCATATGTTAAGTTTAATTTTTCATTTTACTCTTTTACCATGTTTTATAACTAGCATAAATGTTTGTAACCAAATGATGTGTACTTATACAAAGCATCTGATAACAATAGTACTTACTTATTTTTTCATGTTTAATAGCACATACAGTCATTTTTGACTCGTGCTACACAGATGTAAAACTGTCAAAACTGTCGAAATAAATATTTTTATTATTATTATTAATTATGTTTCTATGTTACTTATTAAGTACTATGTTACTTAAAAGAAAGAAGTGCAATTGTGAAAATAGAAAACGACTGCAGTAATGAATTATACATACAGTATGGAGTTCCACAAGGATCGTGCTGGGTCCCCTCTTTTCCTAATTTACACAAATGATATGAGTACTATTTTGGAAATAACTTACTTTATTTATTTGCAGACGAAATGATTTTAATATCTATACACTACACAAGAGAAGAAGTGTTTGCAAATTTACAGTATAATTCTGATGTATTAAACTGCTGGTTAATTGAAAACGAAATGTACATAAGCGAAGAAAAGACACTGTATTTAGAAATCACAGTACCAAAAATGACAGTGAATGATAATCTAAAAATTATTTTAAATGCAGAAAACTGTGAATTAATGTCAATAGGAAAACAAAAACTAAACTGTAAGAATACCTGCAAATTTCTAAAATCTGAAACACATACAAAATACTTGGGTATAACAATTGATAATCAGTGGAATTTTAAAAAGCACGTAAAAATACTGATGAATAAATTACGATACTTATTGACAAAAATTTACAACTTAAGAAATGTACTAGATAAAAAAAAAAAATAAATACTATACAACGCTTGGGTAGAAAGCCATTTAAGTTATGGAATTGAAGTATATGGTTTCGCCAGTGATTACATCATAGAAAGACTTCAAAAGCTTCAAAACAAAATTGTTAAAGTTCTGTTTGGCTATATTAAACTTAGTACTTTGGAAACTTATCGGTATAATAAAATTCTAACTGTAAATAAATTAAGAGATCAACTAATCATTAGAAAAAAAATACTATAGCAATAAACATAAAAATTGCAACATTGAAAAAATAAGTAGATTAAGAAACCAAGCAAATCGTTATGATATACCAAGATGGTTTAATAAGTATGGAATAAGAAATAAAAGTTTTTACATACCAAAGATTTTTAATAGATTACCGAAACAATTGATTGACTATGATAGTATCACAAAATTAAAACCAGAATTAAATAAATTTCATCTCAGTGAATTAAAGAATATTTCATGTAAGTAAAATACAAAGTGAGATAGCAACACTACATTATAGGTATAATATATTCAAGTTAAACATTCTCTCTTCTAACTGTAATCTATGTACAACTTGTAGCTTCTTTTAAATGTATAGTAGTTGATAAACTAAATTAATTGTATTGATAATATAACATTGTGAAAATTGTAAATCTACTTATTGTTATTTATTTTGTATATGTATTGATGTTCTTTTGCAGCTCACACAAGTTTCACGTAAACTTCGAGCAATGTTTTGGCAAATAAATATTTAATATTATTATTATTATTATAAAAATAGGAAGGAAACTAAGAAATCAATGTACATGGATAATGCAAATAAAAATGAAATAAAAAAATAATAATGGAACTAAAAAATACTAAAGCAACAGTAATCGACAAAATACAAACTGAACATTTGAAGGAGTCAAAGAATAATACATCAATAGCAATTTGTAAACTGATAAACGCTATGATTAAAAAAGAAACTGTGATTGAAAAATGTGTTGCAAATAAAATAAGAAATTTTCTGGATGTAAACAAAATTTTATCTCCACTACAGTATGGATACACAAAAAATAGAAATACAACTGAATTGTTATCAAAAGTTAATGAATTAATTACAAGAGGTTTAAATGAATATAAATATGTGGGAATAATACTGGTGGACTTACAGAAAGCATTTGACACGTTTGATCAAAAGATATCATTACAAAAATGTTACAACCTAGGATTAAGAGGAAAAATATACAACTTACTAAAAATTATCTAAATAACAGGAAGACAATAGTACAGCTAAAAGATACATATAGCAACACAAAAATGGTTAATGATGGAATACCACAGGGCTTAGTACAAGGACCACTTTTATACTTAATTTAAACAAATGATATTAGTAGAAATGTAAAAAAAAATATTTTTCTCTTTGCAGATGATACTGTTCTAATTTCAATAAATAATGAATATGATGAAATGATGAAAAATCTACACAATGACTTTAACATACTAAATGACTACTTTATAGAAAATGAACTTTAGATTAGTAAGGAAAATCTACTCAAATGGACATATCAGTACCAAATATGAAAAACACAAAAGAAATATGGATAATAAAACTTCATGGAAATTGTAAAAATTTAAACTTAGGACTAATAGAAGGTAAATGTAGCGAAGAATGAAGGAAACTGGAAAAAAGAAAACAGCAAAATATTTAGGCTTAACAATAGATGAATTTTGGAATTTTAAAGAACACATAATTGGAATTATAAAAAAATTAAGACATTTGATACCAAAATTATATAAATTGAAAAATATCTTAAATACAAAACAACAAAAAATGATATGTGAAGCGTGGATAAAGAGTATACTAAGCTATGGAATAGAAATTTACGGTAATACATCAGAATACATTATAGAAAGATTACAGAAAGTACAAAATAAATTAATTACAGTAATGTTTGGAAAAAAAGATAAAGATAAAAAAACTATTGAACTATACAAAGAATGTGAAATATTAAAAGTAAAGGAACTTTTCAAATATACAATAATAACAAAAAATTATTATAGTAATGCATTCAAAGTAACCACAAAAAATTTAGACAAAATACGAGTAGGAAAAAGAAGATATGAGATGCCAAGCTGGAATAATGCATATGGGAAAAGAGGAAAAACGTATTATATACCACAATTATTTAATGAAATGCCAGAAAATATGCTAACACATGTAAACATGAAAGAAGTACGGGTAAATTAAAAAAAATACCTAATGATAAATCAGTTAGATACATACTATAAGTCAATTGAGAAATGACGATAATTTTTGAATAACTAAAAGTATTATATATTTTGTGTTGTATTTAGTGTATGTATTATTTATTGTTATTATTAATCATGAATTGTAAAAGAAAAAGATGATGTAATATCTCATACAAGCTTTTTTATAAGCTTCGAGAATTGCTTGCAATAAACGAACTTATTATTATTATTATAAATTTTACGAAAGATTATGCAAAATTAAAAGAGTACAAATATGTGTGGATCAGAAATGGTAAAACTGCAATCCGAAGTGCATATTATTAGATGTGAAAATGACTTGATTTAATGGGCTTACAGTATGAACATATTAATTTAATTGCTGAAAGGAGTTGTGACCTAAAAGGATTACTGCAAGCTGACTTTCCAAAATATGGAAAAAACTAAGTTTATTGCATGTAAATATTATAATATACGAAAAAATTGGGAAGCTCTAAAGTATGAAATAGAACAAACAAGTATATGTTGGGACATTATTAAGATTACAGAAATAAGTATCATTGTGGAAGAAACATCATTGTATAAAATTAATAATTACGATTCACAATGGGTAACTAGAAAAAATAAAGTAATGAGAGGAGGCCTAGCAATTTTTGTTAAAAATGAAATAAATAATCATTTATTGGCATTCAATTTAGATGAAAATGATGCTTTTGAACTACGAGTAAAGTGGAACGAAGATGCCTACATAATTGTACTAATATACAAACAGTCAAAAACAAATGTAAATTTATTTATTAAGGCACTATCAGAACTATTATAAGGAAGTGATAAAACAAAGAATGTAATAATTAACAGGTATTTTATTTCCACATCATGGAAACAAATGAAACTTATTACTCTCCAACCCAAAAACGTTTATGGGAAAGAAAAGTTCCAAAAGTATTGGCCAAATTTGGTTTTGAGTCTAGGATAACTACAGTAACATGCAGGAAATTAGAAACAATGTTTTAACGGAATCTTACATTGATCATATATACATTAGAACATTCTATGATAATATAGGTATTACAATTCAGGAAAAGGTAGCTGACCAATACATGGCAGCACTTATAATTGACAGTCATAGAGAAATTATCTTAAAAAACTGTAAAACATTATATTAAATTAAATGATAAAAAATAATAGAGGGACTAAATTAAGTAAACTGGGATTTTTTAAAGGATATTAAGTGTACTATAGAAATGTAAAATAATATTGAAGACAAAATATTAAAAGTATATGAAAAAATACTAAAAAACTAGATAATTTTAAGATAAATCGCATAAGGAAAACTACATTACTGAAACAACAGTTATTTTAATAAACGAAAAAAATGACTTATAGCAGAAAGTCAGAAAGAAAACAAAACTATTTTTTCGAAAATAATTGAGGATGATAAAGATAAAAGAAAAATGTGGGAACAAATAAAAGAACTCACGGATGAAGAAAAAGTAACATAGATGATTTTATCAAAAAAATCTTTTGCACAAGCACCAATAGAACAAACATACTATGAATTTAATAAATGTTTCGTAAATTTACAACATACTCTTAAAGGGAAATATAATAGAAAATAAACAAAGGCAACATTGGAAAAGAGAAAACTGGAAAAAATATATACAGATAACATGAGTGTTGAAATGACAATGAAAGAAGACTTTAAAACATCTTGGAAAACAATAAAGATAAAAAATCAGTTGGGTTAGATGGCATACAACTGAAACATTTAAATGTTGAAATGTCCTATAACTTCCTTGTACCATTAATTAATTGTATCATTGAAACTGAAATATGGCCAGCAAAACTCAAAACTCTACTCTAAAGACCACTCTGTAAAAAAGAGACGAAAAATGATTATAATAATTAAAGACCTATTGCTCTACAACCTGCAATAAACAAAATAATTGAGAAATATTTCGCAATTAAATTACAAGAATTTATTACAAAACACAATATTATAACTAGTAATTAGTTTAGTTTTCAAAAAGAAAAGGGGACAGTCATGTGACTCTTTAAAAATATTAAATGATAAAATGTCGAAAGCTTTAAATGAAGGTAAATTTATGGGGGTCGTTCTTATAGACTTACAAAAAGCATTTGATACGATAAACAGAAAATATTTAATAATTAATATGAGGAACATAGGGATAGGAGGAAAAAATTAAATATACTTGTTAACTACTTAAATCATAGAATGAGTTGTGTAAAATTGATAAAACGATAAGTAATAAATTAGATTGTGATGATGGTGTTCCCCAGGGTTCAATACTGGGACCAATCTTATTTTTATATATATTTATATATAAATGACAAAATAAAAAATTGAGAAAGGCAATATATAGATTTTTGCTGATGAAGTAGTTCTTATTGCAATTCATGTTAATTAAGAAACAATGATGCAGACATTACAAGCACAGTTTGATGTGTTATTTCTGAGTGGTATGTGGAAAATGACGTTTTCATTAGTGAAAATAAAACAGTATTTATGAATATAAAGACACCTCACATGAGTGTAAAATTAGAAAAAAACATTTTCTTAAATTCAAACTAGGCACTCTAAAATGGAATGAAGTTAGGCAGGCAAAATATTTAGGTCTTACTCTAGATACAAACGGCAAATGTAATATTCATAACAACTTAAAAATTAAGAAACTTATAGGTATTATGCCTAAATTATACTATTTAAAAGGTATTTTAAACTTAAAAAACAGACTAGCAATTTATTATGCTTGGGTTGAATATCATCTTAGGTATGGAATAGAAAATTATGGATTTGCTGCAGAATACCAGATAGAAAGTTTACAAAAGATACAAAATAAAATAATTAAAATTTTATTTAAACTAAACACAGACATTAATACGGAAGATATATACAAAAAAATGGGTATCCTTAAAGTTAATAGCTTAAGGAACTATGTTATTATTTAAAAAATCATTTTCTGATATTTAATAATATTGATAAATCTACAATAAATGATATGAGGCAAACACGTCAATTAAGAGTACCACTTTTTCGAAATAATTATGGTAAGAAAATTAGTACATATTATATACCCCATTTATTTAATGAATTCCCAAAAAATTATTTTTCATTACAAGTTATAATGCATTAAACAAGGAATTTAAAAAATGGATAATTGGTGAATTCTAATACTTAATACTGTGCGGGTTGTGGATTCAAATGATTTCTACAATATTAATATAGAGGTGATTTTATTTTATAAATATATTTATGTACAACTATTGAAACTACAATACTTGTTTATATGCTAAAATTAGTATAGACCTATTGATTAGTAATTAAGTATAAATTGTTTTGAATAATGCTTGTTTAAATGATTACACCTTGACGTTTTTACTGTAAAACTTGAAATTTTTCTGTTAAAATATATGTTTGCCGCATAATTTTCCTTTCTTTGGGCAATTGTTTCAAGTGTTATACTGTCACTTTATGCAACGAAACTTTGTTTTTTTTCCTAAATCGATAAATCTTGTGTTTAAAAAAATAATTGTAACGAACCTACATTCACAAGTACTTAGGTACTTCATGGAGGTTCTTTTCTTCGCACCATAATACAAAAAAATACAAAAATTATTATTATTATTATTATTAAAATATGAAATGCCACAATGGAACAATTCTTATGGAAAAAGAGGAAAAACATGGTATATACCAGAACTATTTAATGAACTTCCAGAAAACATGTTAACCTTTGCAAATCTGAATGAACTTAAAACAAATTTAAAAACTCACATTATGAAAAACCAATATTAATATAAGATACAGCATAGACAAGACCTAATAAATCATAATGATAAAGTAATTTTATGTAAAATAAAGTATGTATTTATGTAACTTGGTGTAATGTAATTGTGTGTAACTATGTATCTTGATATATTCTATGTATATACGAAACAGTGTTGCCAGTGAGGGCGTCAGACGTAATAATGAATCATGTATTAAATTATTTGAAAAAGATGTATTATATCTCAAACAAGCTTTGCAAAAAGCTTCGAGGATTGCAATTTAATTGTAATTTATAATAAAGTTATTATTATTAAGAAACAAATGGCCAAGCACCGAATCCTGGATCCAAGCACCAAACCCTGTACAAGATTCATGACGTACAACTCACTAACGCTTATTGTCAGTGTAGGAATGAATCCAATTAACAACTTACTGGCAAAAGCCCGTACTCAACATTTTTTAACTATCTTAGCTTGCTTGATATGGTCGAATGCTTTACAAAAATCCCAAAAGCGAGCAATTTCAGCATCACCATGTTGGGTCATTTGTACACAAGTCACAAGAAGATCTGTGCACATGATCTGCTGAGAATAAACCATGCTGAGTATCAGAAAAAAACATGCACAGTTTTACATTTGGAGAGACTATTTGTTTAAAGATCCTCTTTAAGACTTTTGAGAAAATACTTACAAAATAATTGTTCAAAAATCTTGAACAGTGGGTAAGTGTCAAGAATTTGGGACAGGGGTAATATTTGCATCCTATCAGAGATTATTTGAAAGGTGCACTAATGAAAAGATTCATAATTAACAACTGAGATTCGGAAACAACATTAAATTTAAGTTACATATATAACAAATAATGTAAATTATAAAAGGGTTGCTTATGAAAGACTATCTTTTTTAAATAAATGGGGTATGGGTATGAGGTCCATACGATGAATAAAATTTAAGAGTTTCAAGATTACTATTTATATCGTATTTTGAGAATGTAATTCCTTCTAAGCTTGGAGTACCGCAATGGGGAGTTTCAAGAAATGAGTTTTGAAATTGTTCATGAAGCTTGAAAACAATTTGTAGATCGTTTGAAAGGGTTTATTAAGTGGGTTGATGGGTTGATAATCCTAAATGTTTGGTGAGCCTTCAGGAGTTTTTTAACAAGGAATCAGTGATTTATTAGTCTTATTCGTTAAATAAGCAAATAGAAGTTTTCTTTCAATCTTTTTGGTAATTAGAATTTTTTAACGTAATTTTTCCCAATTTTTACGAGTTGAAATGAGCAACATCTGGGCTAATAAAGTTGATCTAGAGGAAGTCGTTTCTAGAAAGAATTACAAAAATATATATAACATCCAGTGAAAATTTTTGTTAATGTCAAGTCGAGAATGAACATCTTAATCGCAAAAGTTTTCTTTCCAGCCAATTGATGTGATATCGTTGAAAAGAGGGTAATCAACAATATTAAAATCTCGTTTTTTGACTGTAAGGGCCTACCAGTTAATAAAAGTTTCAATATTAAGGGACAGCTCCTCGTTTTTTTACTAGTACGCATTATAAAAGGAATAAGCAAAGCATCGGATATAAGTCCAACAAACTAGGTATTTTACCATGACGATGTCTGGTTGGGTAAATAACGTGCTGGTGTAATTGTAGCTCCTGTAAACCTTTGAAAAATTTCGCGGTAACTATTCAAGACTCAGGAGAAGATTTTGAGGAATAGTAGATTTCATGGAACTAAACATCGCCAAAACAAAGAACAGGACACTTCATTTTTTAAGTGAAGGTAGGTTTAGAAGTGCAAGCAGTGCTGGCTAGTGAGCAGGAGCAGTCGAGATAGGCATACAATAGTAACAACCAGTAAATCACCTGAGGAGCACTTACGTCCATACCACATAGCCTTCCACTCCCGAAGTATCAGAGGTATACACTTTAAGCATCAGTTTATATATTCTGGTAAGTGTGAAGCATTAAAAAGGACAATGCCACAATGAGACCTAACAATATGATCACAACGAAACAAATTGTAGCCTGCAAGTCCAACACATTGGTTGGGTGTCACAGAAGTGAAATGTGCAATTTTGTCTGGAGGAGAAGATGACGGTGCTCATCCATATTATTTCTGAGACTCATTGCATTTAAATACAAATGATTTAATTTAACAATAATATGAATTTGATACTGAGAAGCATTAGTTGGTTAATTTGGTGAATTTTTCTTGGATTTTCATTTTAATTTTGAAAGGTTTTAGTGCAATAAAAGTAAAGAGTAAACAGTTGCGTCGCCGATTGGTAGATTTTTATAACCATTTGTGAAAAAGGTTTTCTTCATCTTCTCCATCTTTCGAATATTAACAACAGTCTGTGTCGGATGCAGGACTATTTCAGTAACTTGTGCACCAAACGATTTTTTGGAGGATGGGGTAAACTGTTTGGCTATAACATTCTTATCATACACGGCGATAACCATGTATATATATGATTGAAGTCCTCTCTCCAGCAAAACTAAAACTATTAATTTCTCAGTTTCTATTCAAAATAATTCGACCAAACTTGGCCATATAGGAGATAGCAACTTTTTCTAACTTTACAAAAACTTTTATGCAATTCCGTGCAAGAGTAAAAGTAGGGAGCCACACAGAAATTTGAACACTGTTCACTTGTTGTTGTTGTTGTTGTTCTTCTTCTTGTGTGACACGGTTTCAGAAAAAAACTACTGCACCTCTCTAAAATCTGAAACATGATCTTAGCCAGAAATTTCCCTGGGCTTCATCGTCAGAGCGACCACTTTTTCGATTGGTCCATCCATTCCGGAGTTACGGGTCCCTGAACGATCATCTTGATTGTTTTACATTGTTTTAACCATTGAAATTTGGGAACAATGCTACTCAGCAAACTCCAGATCCATTCTTCGTGCACGTGTTATGTCTTTGCTAAAAAATTCATTGTTGAAGGGCAAAATGAAAATGACCATGGCTTCTGGATTAATAAATGAATGAATGAAAGAATCCGTGTTTCAGCTAAACGCATATAGATTTAAACCAAACTAAGCTACGTTGTTAATTGGCAGCTAGAAACCATAGGATGGCGTATTTATTTTGTAAATGCAGGCTTTCAGAGCTGAGTTGAATTGTTTCAAAGTGTCCAGCAACAATGCATGCATAAACAATGCATCCATAAACCTTTGTAGCATGACGCCATAGCCGTACAAAAGGTACACGGATTAGTAACAAAAACGTCAAGTGTGCGTAAAAAAAGGGGTTATATGATTGAAGTTTCACTTTACTTGTTAAAATGTATACGGATAAAATTTGGATGATTTTAATTGAAATAATCAAATGTACAATTGAGAAAATTGCATCTGTTTAAGTGCTGTTGTGCTTTACCTATCATATATTTCGCACGTAAAGCAGAACAGCACTTAAACAGATACAATTTTCTCAATTGTACATTTGATTATTTCAATTAAAAATCATCCAAATTTTATCCGTGTACATTTTAACAAGTAACGGGAAACTTCAATCATATATCCCCTTTTTTTACGGCACACTTGACGTTTTTGTTAGTAATTGATAATAACTAGCAAAATGTCCCAAAAAAGCGCGGCTGCATCTGGTCGTCCTGACAAACTCCGTAAAATTAGTTTTTTTTGTTTAGTTAGTTAATTCCACCAGGGATCCCGTTACACATTACTTTGAAATTTCGTTCATTGTTACCTGTTTACACAGAAATTATAAAATTAATAATGTTCACATACAATGGGAAAGGCAAGTTAAAAAATAGAGTAAGTGTACAATTTTTTTTAAGTTCGTATTTTTTCATGGAACTGGTTTCAAAAATCGATACTCAAATTTCTACACAATTACATCTGGTGGTCAAACCCTGAAGAAATCAGCATCCTTGCAATCGTATTCATTGTAATTTCTCTTTTCAGGCATCCATTTCTCAGTACAAGGATGGATTTGAAATTGTGTGCTAATATGATTGATATACAGGGAGTTACAGACCAACTTCTAAATACCAATGAAAACATTGAAAACTGCAAAAAACAAAAGAAGAGTTGCCAACAGACAAACTATGAATTTACAAATCCAATCAAACGCCCAATGGGCACCTACTATTCCACTGTAGTTGTAAAGATTCCTAGCAATAATTTTCAAATGATTCAGGAGAGATTTACATACAGTTTTGCTGCTCTATTAAGTGATGCGGGGGGAAGCCTTGGTTTTTTCTTGGGGGTCTCAGTCCTCAGTTTATTTGAGTATTTGATAAACCTTACTAAAGAAATTATAAGAACCATTTTTAAAGATAAGAAAGGTAAGTAGCAATATAATATTCTAGAATTCACCCCTAATAAAGTTACAGGGTTCGTTCAAACCCTTGAAAAGCGTTGAATTTTGGTAAAAATTCCTAATCGGCCTTGGAAAGCCTTATATTGCTATATTTGCAGACATGTTGCTAAATTTGCAGACATGTGAGGTGTACTGTTTCAACAATTTTCGGATACGCATACTACTGGGCACGCCATATTTGTTCTGGATATTGACAACAAGCTACACACTAGCTGGACTAGCCGGTCACTGGCAAGCGTGATTATTTTATATTTTGAGTTTGTATTTGGCCTGGAAGTTTAAATTTAGGTAACTTGAAAAAGTTAACGAAATGGCCCGGAAATTAATGCAACGCTTTTGTTAGAACCCAAATTTTTTTTAATTGATGCCAACAACTGTGGTTTTTCTATTTATGATAATACCATTTTTTTTGGGATGCCGGCCACTGCATTTTTTCTATTCAGTTCTAGCAACCTTTTTTAATTTTTTTTTAATTTATGCAAACAATAATGTATAAATTTTTACACCAGAAATTTTTTTCTATTTATCCTAAAAACTGTAGTTTTTTAGCCAAACCGGACGAGACGACTTACGCAATGACTTTGTCCATCAATTGCTTTTTTCAACTTGAGAACGGTACCAGACAGAGACGACTCGGTTTTCACCATTACAGTCAGTGACCAAATGTTAAAAACACGACAACTTAAAACATTGTCGCTTCCTTATAACTAATATGCTTTCTGGACATAACTAAATGAAATTATAACATTTGATCGTCTCATTAAACCCAAAGGCTAACATGTAACCGTAAAAACAAAAGAATTTCGTTAAAGACATAGTCTTAATACCATGCTCAAACCAAATTCTTTGTTGGTTACTGTTTACAAATTAAAGCGACAGGTAAAAAAAATAGGCCTCTAAACTGAAAATTAGACCTAAATGACATTTCCCTGACAATGTAAAGTTTCTACAAGTCGTTGCAGGCATCAACAACAATACTATAGTATGACGTCGGTATTGCGTCACGCTCGTCACTCTGCTAGCTACCACTGACCTATACACGTGGCGTGTTTGGCGCCGAATACTGTAACCATGTGCTTGGGAGGCTCACCCTTGTACATAAATGAATCCGCTTATTGTGCAACACAATTCTTCATTAGCTGCTACTTACGAAATTAAAAAGTAGAAATTAGACTTAGCTGCTGCCAATTATGCCTACAATTTAAAATAGGCATAAAAGCTAACACAATTTTAACCAGTCATTCTGATGGTTGATGAAAAAATATTAATTTGAAGGTAAGGCTAATTGGTGCGAGAATTGCTCCCTGATAAAGAAAGAACCCGCAAATGTTATGCACACAAAAACGATTTAATTTGCAGCGTTAATTCCATGTCTTGCTCACCTAAAACAAGACCGAACATAAACAACGGCCCTAAAGTACAATAAAATATCAATAATGGACACATACTTATAATTTTAAAAGGTAAAATACTAAAAAACTCAGACAGCCAGGGATGCTGGTATGTTTACGTGGCCATCTTTTATTGTCATCATCAAAATTCAGACAATATTGACGGGAAGGTTTTGAAATAGGTCAAACAACGTTTGCATTGTGGGAAAATTTTTTATAAAATTCAAAACTCTTTGTTTGTTTGCAGTGATGGTGTATGATTTGAGTCTCAGCCTAATTTTTTCAATTTCTTCAAGATAGAGGATACTAATGTTGCTAAAATCGATGAAGTGATCCGTGTTTAATTCATGCTTGGAAACTGCATATTTTTTGTCAGTTTTGGCTATGGCACTTACATGATCTGTCTTTCTTCGCCCAAAGGACCTCAAGCACTGCCAAATGTAAATGTAGAGCACCTTTGGCATTTTAGGGCATACATCACCGACCTCTGAGTGTCCATGATTAGGTTTCACAAGGATTCAGCCAAATTTTGACAGGTGGATATATTAGAATCGGGATTGCCCAATTCATTGTGAAGGTGTGTGCAATTCCCAGGTTGAAAGCCTAAATGTGCAGGGGGGGAGGCGGACGGATATTTGAAGCAATGGTTGACAAGGGTCTAGATAGTGTTTTTGCCCCATGTTTTGCCAAGATTTGCTGAATTGAATGAAAAGTATTGTGTACAAATGGGATGCAAGTCCAGTCCAAGGGTGGTGGCTGTTTTTGAGGTGGTGGGGGAGGGGGAGGTTGTTGGCTGATGCAGGAAGAGCTACACCTTGGGTTGTAAATCCTAGCCTTGTTAAGTGGTGTTTAATCACTTTATGGACCAGGAGGGAGGGTATCCATTCAAAATATATTTATAACTGACTCTGTCAATTTCTGCCTTTCTGAAGTTGGAGGTGGAGCAGTGGTTAATGGCTCGAATAATTTCACTAGAGAGGATTCCTCTCATTACACTTTTTGGATGAGCTGAAGAGTAGTGAATGGTCCGAAAAGTTTGTGTGGGTTTAAGAAAATGTGAAGTTTCCACTTTGTGAAGAAACCGCTCCCTATGTACACATAGGACAAGAAATGGGAGCGAGACCTCCTTGCTTTCTCCTTCATAGCTGAATTTTAGTGACCAATGGTAGCCATTCAGGCCTCCAAGTATTTTCTGGACATCAGTGTTCTTGTGGAGCCAGGTAAAGATATCATCAAGATACCTATACCAAAGCTGTATTCTGGGAACGTGTGTGTTATTGATAAGTCGATCAAGGGAGTCTAGCACAATGTCACACGAAAGGTCGAAATGGAAGATCCCGCTGGCACACCCTGAATCTGTGCATAGTATAGTTCACTATGTTTGAAGTAAGATGCATTAAAAATGGTTTTTGTGATGTCAATAACATGGTTGGCTTTCAATCCTTTAAGCTGGAGTTCAGGATTTGCTGACTGAAGGCGCTCGTGAAGGCAATCCAGAAGGAAATCCCTGTCAATGGATGGAAACAACGACTAAACGTCAAAAGAGACGGAAATCTCTCCCCTTCATTCCAATCAACGGTGACATTTTCCAGCTTAGCTTTGAATTCGGTCGCATTTTTTACCGTATATTGGCATGAAGCAAGTTGTTTGAAAATAGGAGTGAGAAAGGCCGAGAGCTGACTGTTGATAGAATTGTGAGCCACTGTGATGATCTTAAGTGGCAGATTTGGTTTATGAATTTTGCATGTGGTGAAGGAGGTGGGATGGCAGGGGAAGTCTGTCTGCAAGGACTGTTTTATGAGATGGCGTGAGCAGTGAGCACCTTGTCTTGGACAAGTTTGTTGAGGGATTTCTTGACAATATTATGGTAATCGCAAAGGGGGCGAGGCCAGCTTAATGAATTGGCTCTTGTCGGTCAAAAGAGACTGTAATTTGTCTTGGTATTCAGCAGCATCTAGGACCACAGTGGCATTTCCCTTGTCTGCTTTGCAGATGTGAATCATCGAGTTTTCTTTGAGGGCCTTAAGAGCTAGCTTTTCTTCAGGCAAGAGATTGTTGACATAAAAGGCATTCCAGTTTGAGCCCCAGTTTCTGATTACATCGAAAATTTGGCGTCTGAATTCTTCATGTATAGGAAGAAAGCGTAGGCCTGCCTCAATCCCAGAGACCAGGTGAGGCCAGGCTTTGCGGGGATAGGGGGCAGTATCAAATTTTAAATCCTTTGAGAGAACACTGTGTTCACTTGGGGAGAGCACATGCGATGAAGCATTTATTAGCTATGGGTTGGAAAAGTTTTGCTGGTACTTCACGTCAGGAAGAGGGGGAAAACATGGAGGGCTTACACTTTGGTGGCTCAGAGGCAGTGGCACTCTTTGTCTTTAATATTTCAAATTTATTTGCGTGTCCGTGACTGTCTGCATCTGCGTCTGCCTTATGTCATTACGAGATGGCGACGTAAACATACCAGCAGCCCTAGTGTCTGAGTTTTTTAGTATTTTACCTTTTAAAATTATAAGTCCATTATTGGTATTTTATTGTACTTTAGGGGCCGTTGTTTATGTTTGATCTTGTTTTAGGTGAGCAAGGCATGGAATTAATGCCGAAAATTAAATCGTTTTTGTGTGCATAACATTTGCGGGTTCTTGCTTTATCAGGGAGCAATCCTCAAACCAATTCTGATGGTTATTGCTTTTAGATTATATAAGATCGCTCTTGCAATGCGTGACAGACGTGTGCGCTTCATCACATTCGGAAGTGGCGGAATAGTACATAAAACCGCCTGCCACTAGGTAGTCACTTCAGCTGCTTGTTTCTCTTCGTCCTACAAATAGCAACTGTATTTTTGTTTTATTTATGCTAACAACTGAATATTTTCATTTTCATGCTAACAACTGCCCTTTTCGTATTTATGCCAACAACTGCGTTTTTCATATTCATACTTAGCAACTGGATTTTTTTTCTTCTATTTATGCAACACCTGCGCCAAGTCATTGAGGCTTAGCGGCCAATTCTAAGAGCTGAGCCTCCTGTAGTGTTTGGAATTTTCGGAAATCTAATGACTGGTTTCCCTACCATTCCTAGATGACTGTCTCCTTCTGAATAAGAAAAGGAAAATTAGCAAGATTCAAAATTGAGCTTGTTTACCTAAACGAGCATTAGTTTGCTCCAGGCTCCAAGAACTTTAAAAGACACAAAAACTACGTATTAATTTCTCTATATTCTACGTTGCAATGGAAAGGTTAATATTTGAAATAACTATTAAATGTAGGAAGGGATACGAAGCCCCGTCACTTCCCTACTTTATTACACCCTTTCTACACTACTTACGTACCTTATCTAGGAGCTGCTTAGTGCTGTCTTCGGTTGTATTCCGTGTTCAAACCATATTAGTTGGCACCTAATTAATTACCCTTGAATTTGTGTGCCAAAAAAATAATTAAAAACCAACAAAGCTAAACTGTTAAACAGGAGGGAAAGCCAATCGGCTCAGAAGAGTAAATAAGTACAGATGCAAACCTATTTACTTTTCCTTTTAGACTCCAAAAGGCAGCGTAAATAAGTTTGCATCAGTCTTTATTTAATGTAAAATGTTCTATATTATCTCTAGTGCGTAATGTTGAGTTCATGCTTTGTATACATTATTACAAATCACTGTTTCTCTGGGAGAACCATACTTCTATCTGTCCTTCATTCTTCAAATAACCATTGTATCCATTGTATACCTTCTTTTACTTTGATGCGCCATCCACCTCTGCTCTCCAATTTTTACTCCCTCCGTGTTTTGCTCTCTCTCTTCTTTTTTTTACTCAACTCAAAATGGCCTATTCTACCGCCATTTATATTTAGGCTTAGGCCTACTGAACGAGTTCCAATTTACTCGCATGCTGTGCCTCTTTTATCCTCATGCATCTTTATCCCTTATGGGATGGAGTCTACTAGACCCACAAGATGAGCGACTCTTTGAGGAATTATTCGGCCGAAAATCGCCGATGTAAGTTACGATCTACAACACACTGTGGAGTAGAAAGACCACACGATTAAGAAAAAGGAGAAGGAAGATTCCTGTGAATAAATGCAAGTCATTTTGGACTATCAACAGTTGCCCCTACTTTTACATCATGTTGGACTCCTTGGATGAGTCAAGAGATTGAAGCTGACTCACGACCTCTCACACATTGTTAGAATATCATTCAACAACTTCCGTTGAATCTGACTAAGCTCCGCACAGTAAAATACGTTTATTAAGTGGGCAGGATTGCCACTAGAGTGTCACCAACTTTAATTCCCAGATATGTTGACATTTTGGAAACTCATGATCCTCACAGCCCTGACCGTGCAACAACATCATGTCTTTATAGGGTTACACCGTCTGTTATTAAACACCTTCACTGACAAATCTTATTGTTTGATTCTTAAGCGTATTGATGCACAATCAAACTGGAATACTAAGAGACCGGCTATCATTTAGGAGAATGAACATCTGCACTGCTAGATGGCATTAAAGTACACTACAGAAGTGTAGATATTCAACCCCTTTTTATAATAATTTCTTCAAAAAAATATGAACCTAAAAATATGGAACACAGTTAGGTTGTTAGGGTCTAGCTCCCAAAGTTGCGCCCACAAGTGGTTCAGGGTCTTTTATACCCAAGCTTGTTTCCAGGCCAAACTGAAGGTGAAGTCAAGTAATATCCTTTGAGCCTCTACTGCTGATAGCTACCGCTAGCGTGTGAAGTAGGCACTGGCCTCCTTGACCACTGAAACTAAGGACTGCTGAACAATCATGATAGTATACAGCACATTTCAAGTATTTTACAAGCGATAGCATCAGCAGAGCTATGAACATTTAAATAAACAGAGATGGCAAAATGTATAAATGGTACCAGACTGTGACGCTTTTGTCTGTGATGGGCCTGTGGCTATTCATACATGGCAGCCCAAAATAGAAAAACTTTCAAGGAATACTTACATTCTTTCCAGGCGTACATTGAGTCCGATTGTAGGAAACTGCATTAGTCTGGAGGATAATTCTAAATTTTGCTTTTTATCATAAAAAGTATGAAACTTGGCAGGAATATTGTTCACATTGAATTACGATTTTAAGCGTTTTAAGCATTCTCCTATAGTGGTATGAGCCGCCATATTAGAAAATGGTGGCAAAAATGGTGGCCGAATAGTCTAAAATTGTGCATTTTTGTCATAAAAGCATGAAACTCGGCATGAATGTTGCTTACTTCGAATTATTAAGAATTTAAGAATTGTAGACATTCTCGCTGTGAGCCGCCATACTGGAAAATGGCAGTCAAAATGGCGCCCGAGTTACGTTTTTTCTCATAACTCCCCAAAACAGCCCAAAATGGATATGCTTAATATTTTCTGAAAGGTGGCGAAGTATTCTTTCCATCAATCCTAACCGAAATTGTTTAGCTTAGATACAAATACAAATTACAATGGCACTTTAAAATTGAAACTAGCTGCAACACCAATTACAGCTGCACATTTAAACAGGTGTAGGACGATCCTTATCTAAGCGAAACAATTTCGGTCTGGTTTGATGAAAAAAAAAGATAACCACTCTTCATAAAATCCAAAGCATATTCACTTCCGGCTATTAGAAGACTCGCAAGAGGACTTTAAATTCGAAAATCAACATATGCTTTTGCTGCAACACTATTACCTCTTCACCTTTAAATGGGTGTATGACAGTTTCTATCTAAGTTAAACCATTTCGTTTAGTATTGATACAAAGAATAGATTCACACCTTTGAAATAATCCTAATCATGTCCATTTCGGGCTATTATAGGGCTTGCGAGACCACTTTGAATTAGAATATCACCATACGCTTTCGCCACTATGCCATTACTTCTAAGCGGGGGTAGGACGATCCCTACCTAAGTTAAACAATTTCGGTTAGTATTGATAGAAAGAATAGATCCCAACCTTTCAAAAAATTCGAACCATGTCCATTTCGGGCTATTAGAGGGCTTGCAAGACCACTGAACACGAAAATCACTATAACAATCAATTGAAAAGAGGTGCATTCGTGTGAATTAGGGTGATAACCTTAAATATGATTTTGTAGTTCAAATGTTGCTTTTACGTAAAAGATGTATGTAACCTTTCCTGTTGTGTGCTGAACGTCTATGCTTCACATTTTGTTTTTGATTTGTTGACGGGTCAGGAATTACAGCCAGAAAACAGTTTTGTGGGGATTAAGTCAACCGCTCCGCCTCCCACCCTCTTTGGAAAGTTTTGAACTTGCTATCATAGCTTTTTTTTCCAGTTACCCTTCATGTGTATCCATACCAAACCTAATGTCAAGAGCAAAGAATCCCACTGACTGGGCTTAAGAAATCCACTCGGAGTTAAACAATGACGAACAATTGTAATTTTCAGCTCTAATTAACATATGTGTGCTTGGTCACAAATAAGAAACATGATGAAAAAAACATTAAAAACCACAAGAAAGTGGGAGACCCCACACAATACTAACAATTGGATCGTCGACATATTTAGGTCACATTCAATATGTCGACGATCCAAATGTTAGGATTATGTGGGGACTCCCACTTTCTTATGGTTTTTAATGTTTTTGCATCATGTTTCTTATTTGTGACCAAGGCACACAGGTGTTAATTAGTGCTGTAAATTAAAATTATTCGTCGTTGTTTTACTCCGAGTGGATTTCTCAACCCCAGTCAGTGGGTTTCTTTGCTCTTGACGCCCTTCAAACTCAGAAAATTATTTTATCTTCAAACTTAATGCTTTTCACACAAAGTGAACAATTTCTTCCTTTTTGAGCAATACAAAAGCCTATTATTTGTAGAAGGCCATATACTTTGCATTAATTGTAATTCATTACTAACACTTCCAGTACTGAAATCCGGTTATGTTTAGTATCATTGGAAAGGAAATTTCAAGAAGACAATAACGGCAGGATGTTATTTCACTAACTGTGAAAGGGAATTCAAAGTATCGTATTAAAATGCCATTTTGAAACACGTTAGTAACACTTCCGATCGTTACTTTTGGTTAGGTTTGGTATCGTTGGAAAGGAAATTTCAAGAGGAACAATAAGGAAAGTGTGTAGAATTTTACTAAATGTGAAAAGGAATACAATATTTTAATAAATAATATTGAAGATGTCGAATTCGGGCAAATGGTGTCTTCCACCAATAATATTTTGGTATATTTTTGATGTTATTTGCAATTGTTTTCATGGGCGAATGTCGTTGATTTCATCTTCCGTGTAACGGTAGTTAAAAGTAAAATTTTCAGATAAAAAGGTTCATTGTGTGAAAAGTTATTTCAGGTTTTTTGGCAGAAAATGAATTACTAACCACAGGAAGAAAAAAGAAAACTTAAATCCGTTGATTCGTTCAGGCGTTAGCGGCTCATAGCATTTTAGGGTAATGCCGACAACGCCTAAAATTATTAATTTTTTGTTAACAACAAACCTTCCAAGTTTCATGGTTTTATGATAAAATGTATAATTTCATCTAATATGGGGACATATAATAATAATAATAATTATTATTATTATTATTTTAACCACACAAAAGTGGTTAGGAAAATGGAAGGGCAAATACAACCACTGACACCAGTCCTATTCTAAACTTCTATATATAATGGGAATCTATTGCTGTCATCACAACACCAACAGCTAATAAGTTCTACGTAAAAATTTGGCGAAAGACAGCGATTTTAACCCACGTTTGAAGGCAGTGACGGTGTTAGATACAACAACCCTCACAGTGAGGTAATTCCAAGCCGGCACAACCCGAAGAGAAAAATATATCTACAGCAGTCCAGGTTGGATCCCAAAAGACGTAGCTTAAGTGAGTGTTCCCTAGTCGATGCCGCATTATTAAGCTCAAACAATGGGATATCCACGCTGACGAAACCCCTCAGAATTTTGAAAGTCAGGACTAAATCAGCAATTAAACGTCGAAGTTCCAATGGCTCCAGGTCGAGTTTCCTTAATCGTTCATTCGAAGGAAGCTTCCGTATAGTGGAAATACTCCTCGTGAACCTTCACTGGACAGACTCGAGCCTGTCAATATCCATCAGCAAGTATGGGGACCACACTGGGCTGGCATACGCCAGTAAAGGTCACACGAATGTCTTGTAGGCCCAAACCTTAGTGTCAACACTCCCAGAAGTAAAACAGCGATTCACAATAGCCAGTCGCCGGAAAGCCAGAGCACAAATCTTGTTACAGTGAAGAGAAGCTTTCAGGTCGGAGGTAAACCACACACCCAAATCGCGGATTACCGAGACATCAGGCAGTCTAAAACTATTTAGGGTGTATGGCAATGCTAGGTTTTGTCTCCCGACATGAAAAGTAGAACATTTTGGTTCCGACAGTGGTAGCTGCCAAATCTCCCCCAATCTGATACACGATTAATCTCCCGGCATAAGGCGCTGCTATCAAATGCATCAATAATTGTATTACCCAACTTCAGAACATCGGCGAATTTGAGGTTCTGAATTCCAGGTCTGATGCAATGAAGATCGTTTATGTAAATCACAAACAACAGGGGGCCCAACACTGAACCCTGTGGAGGGGGGGATTGAGGCTTAATGGCGCGTCGACAACTTGGTCATTAGCGCCAACCTCAGTCACAGTGCAGTGGTCCGGGTTGCCACTGCACCACACATTACAGAGATGTCATTCAAACCCCTAATCTAAATCTTGTCATACATCTGTACCTCCTGCAAAAATTGAAAAACACCGGACAGGAGGACAGACTTATCGCCCAACTGACGCGCAATGTCATGCGGAAGATGGAACCGACGACGAACACCATCAAGATGGCGACAATCAGCAAGTAAGTGCCGGACCGTAAGTGGCCGTCGACACCAAGAACATTCAGTAGGGCCAACCCCCCACAAAAGGAAACAGTGAGTAAGTCGGGTGTGACCAATTCGTAGACGGGCCAACACAACCTCCTCACGGCGGCTGCGGCGACACGCCGAGTGCCACTCCTCGACAGTGCCTTTAATGGCCCGTAACTTATTACCGTCCTGTGGAACCCCACTGATTACATCAACCCTGGAAGATAAGGTATCCTCAATTTGGACCCTCTGTGAGCGGCCACTAATGAAGGCTGTTATCCATTTCAATAAGTCACTTCTGAAACCAGAGTTTTCCAGCTTAAACAACAATCTACGGTGCACCACCGATTCGAAGGCCTTCATAAAATCAAAATATATTACATCGGAGGGAACCCCAATATCAAATCCACTCGTCCATGCATCCAAGGAAATTAGCAGCTGGTGAGTCGACGACCTACCTGGCATAAAGCCGAATTGATCACCTAGAATCACATTATTACACTCAAAAAAACACAACATCTGCGCACGGACAATGGATTCCCTGATCTTACACGGCACCACTATGAGTGAAATTGGACGATAGTTATTAGGACTTGAAGCATTTCCCTTCTTAAACACAGGGGTAACGTTAGCAGTTCGCCAGACTGACGCTATATCCCCTAATATGAATGAAAGATTGAAGATTTCAGCTAGTGGGGAACATATGTTAGTTGCAATCTGCTTATAAAAAAAAGCGGAATAACCGTCTGGGCCAATAACATGACTTGGTTTAATCCTTTGTATGGTCTCCAGAACCAGTCTTTCTGAGAAGACAACCCTGTCACAGGTTGGTACGACGATCTCTGAGGAATTCAATGGCAAAGGCAAGTGATCATCCTTAATACTATTTAATGCAAAAATCTGGTTAAGCACATATGCTTTTTCGTCGTTATTTGAAATAATGAAATCGCCCTGTTTAAAGGGTGGTAGTGTACAGGATATACCAGTGTTTTTACGAAAATGTTGGAAGAGAGCTGATACACTCCCCTCAGAAATAGTTTTAACTTCCCTTTCACGTTTCCATTCCATTGCATAAGCAGCATACTCTAAATGGCAGTCATTATAGCATTTTAAAGATTCTGCAGTTTTACTCATTTTATATTTCTTCCAAAGTTTAAGGTTAGCCCGGCCGAGTTTTACTAGTTTTGATGGTAGTTTCAATCGTGTATTAGTACGACAATGTTTGTAAACAGTTGTCGTCATTGTGGCATTATGTAATACCTAAAAAAAAAACTTCCAATGCGTGGTCAATACTGTCTGACTGACCCAAATTTAGGAATTTCCAGTCAACTCCAGCCAGCGTTGATCGCAATCCGTTGAAATTATCCTGCCCACAGACTTGCTTGGTTGAGTTGGCAAAGAAAATGTGCAATGAACACAAAAGGACACCATGCAATGATCGCTAGTATTTGGTCCAGTACCTCGACTGCAAAAATAAGTCGATCATCTTGCGAAAAAATAGGATCCAAGGCATTCGTGCCACGGGTTGGCTCCGTGCCATTCTGAGAAAGTCCCAGTGGGGCTAGAAGATCCAAAAATAATCGTTGGATACCACTGCCAGTGGTTGCATTCACCCAATTTACCGTTGGCAATTTAAAATCACCTAACAATACCACAGAAAACCTATGATTAAAAGCACCCAAAATGAATGTACACAAATCGACTATCAAGCTCTGAGCATAACCATCTGGTAAGTAGCCCAACAAAAATTGAAGCTTGAGTTCCGGGAGGAGAACCGACACAGCCTCGACATTAGTTGGTAGATGATAACACAATACCTTCAGCCCCAATTTTAATAAAATAAGGAGACCCACACCACGATTACCACGGTCACAACGGACCACCCCATAATTAAAAGAGGACACCAACATAGCGTCTGTGACCCCATCGTGGAGCCTGACTCTACCACAAATATCATATCATAAGTGTTGCTTGACAATAGCACATGGAAACAATTCCAGTTTTTAATAAGGCTTCTTGCATTAATAGTTAAACATTGAAGAATATCGAGACACGATGGTTTTGCTAGATGTGAAACACAAAGGGCACCTGGTGGTTCACCCATCAGTGTAGTGGGCTTACTCCCAATTAATGAACAAAGTTTTCCGCCTTGGTATGAAGGGAAATTAATTCCCTACTTAAACAATCTTTTCCCTTACTGGTCAAGTGAATGCCGTCTCTAGCCATAAGTGTGTGGTCAGCGCATATGTCATGATCGATGGCAACAAAAGAAAAATTGCGATGAATGCATAATTTGCGTAGCAAGACATTGGTATGTGTAAAGAGTTTATCTGTCTTACGTTCACTATATACTAGCCGAGGGAAAAGTCCGATGAATGAAATGTGTGCACCCGGAGAAAATGAGTGAATATTGTCAGCCAGCCTTGACAGATGATTACTATACGGTTTGGAGCATCCTGTTGCAAATTGTTAGTACCGACGCAGATTATGAATGCAGAAGCTGGATCTGCAGAATCAAAAACTAGTAGTAGGTATTTAATAGGTCCTCCACTCTAGCTCCAGGCCAGGTCCACGTACGAGATTTGGGGTGTTAACTTCCTTGCATCGAACGCACATTTGAATCACTCATTATTATTGTTGGAGAAGTCCAATGTAAATTAGTTGGTACTGCTAAGTTCCTGGCAACAGATTTTAGTGAGGGTGCATGTTGAGGAGGCTTATTCGTTCCCTCATGTTCAAGATTTTTGGTGTTACACAAACTTGAGACACTATTGAAAAAAGGTGGTTTACAATGACTGATAACAAGTTTCGTGTGTTGCGGATGGTCTGTTCTCTTCCCCACCTTTCCTCGTCTTGCAGTCACATTAATTAGGGTACGTGGATCAAATAGCAGAAAAAGGTTGTTACCACCTGGCGCATGGTTGCCGCTTGGCAAATCAGACCCCGGCATCAAGTTGACGTCAACAGGCTGATTTTGAAGAACTACTGGCAGCCTACCAGATGCCTTCGGCTTACTCCCTGTAGGATGATTTATATGTGACGAAAGGAGCTCTAGTTCACCTCCAGCAGTAAGCACCATATTACTGCAAACTTGAACATTTGGGTTCTTCACCAGAATGGATGCTGTACTATCACCACTTTATGTCATATTTGCAGCATTAGAATGTTCACCAGTGGATGAAGATTGCTGGTTGCATTGTTTGCAAAAATCAGAAACCACATGTGATGATATCCCACTAATTAGTTGATTGATTTCCTGCAAAAACGAGTTCTGAAGAACCAAAAAAAGGTCATGCTGTTTTTTAAGGAAAAGTGTTGACCAAAATGCAAGTAATTCCTCTAGGCTAAATTAGGTTGGTCGTTCGATTTTTCCCCGAGTTCACTGCGATTCAGTATAGCACTGAGTTTGGCATCAAAATCTCGCAGATGGAGATCTTCTCCAAAGTGAAGCTTTCCAGCTTGGATATTAGTGTATTTGAGAGATCATCAGAGTCCTGCATAGATGGACAATTATTAGATGCTGAAGGGAGCATTGTATCCACTGGCATGAATGGTGATTGATGAGAATCATAGAAAAGTGTAGCCCTCCGATTCAAATCTCGTTTGTTACGATTTGCAGAATTTGTACAGCCGGTGTAGAGAAAATCCTCCATAAGATATTTTTTCCCAGATGGCAGTGTGTAATGACCACCTGAGGCCATATTATGACTCAGAGCAATGGGCAAAACAATATATTTCGCTATCAGAATGGTCTCACCAAACAAAAAATGCAGTGCACGATGTAAATCGGAAAAAAGAGGGAAAGATAGGGTAAAAAAAAAAACCCCGAGGAGAAAAAAGTCGGCGGCGGAAGCATCCCCAAAACAAAACAAAAGAAAATTTAACACTGTCCCAAGGTTAGTCTTGAACCAGCACCTGCAGAGAACGACAGCCCAAAACAAGATGGCCGCACCCACAATTCACATGCAACACCTTTGTTCAACTGCAGATTTCAATTGTCACACATCCAGTACATAGTCTCAAATTGCACAAAGTGTTCACTGGGCAATTCATAGTGATCAACCACTCACCAAAACAGGTCACACCGGTAGGAAAACTCTCATATTTGAAAAGAGTTGCAGAGCTGTGTAGAGCATGTGTTGGACTTGTCTTTTCCTACCTTGTCTACATGTTTAAATGAGTTGATCTAATTTGTGATATATATTGCACGGACAGTATCAAATCATACATAAGATAGGTAGAGGGAAACGGGTCATGATCGACCTAATGGTTTGGTTCTACGACTGGCCAACTTTTCTCAGGAATGCTGATAATATTTGCACAAAATATCACATCATGTTCTGCTTTCAACGGAGCTAATTTTTTCTACTTAAAGTTCTCTCAAAGTCAAATCTGGACAAAAGTGCTCTAATGCCTTCAAGTCACGAAGAGGCAGATTCTACGATCTTTGTTCATGATTAGGATTCAGTTACAAATGGGCATACGAAAATATGCGTCAGAACAGTTGACAATGATGTTCTAGCCATGTACACACAGCCGTGTCACAAATTAATGAATTGAGTGAACGAAGACTGAGGTCAATATGTATCCAGTCTGGAGCAGGAAAGGACCTTTGTGTCATACCTGCATACTCAATTGCAACAAAACTTCGAAAGGATAAATCTGTTTCATTGAGAGGATTCCATGCATTCTCAGGTTGCAATTCAACGTCATTCTTTTCCAGTAGAGGAGAGCTGATCCTGCGAAACAAGTGGAAAGACTTTCCGGAGGCTAACAAAGTTGTCGAATCTTTGTCTTGTTCACTTACGAACATCCTGGATGACAAACTACATGTGCTGCATTAAAGTTCGTTTGCACACGAGAATTTCAGAAAATTGGACAGGTGACTGCGGCGGGGGCCCAGAATGCAATGCTGCAACATGTAACAATGGTCAACAATAGGCAAGGTGCACAAGATCGGATTGTTGCTTACTCGAACAAGATGCTCGGGCACGAGAAAGTAACATTGTCGTGGTAGCTTCGGGGTAACTCAGCTCCTCCAAAGATGGCGGCTGACGTTTACGAGCTCTTACAAGAGTTCGTTGAAAATGGACTTATAACGGATTTAGACATTACGTCCGGGATTGTACCGAATGCAGTATTTCGCGAGATATGTAAAGAAGCAGAAAAGCGTGGTATTGCAGCAGAAGAGTTACGGCAGTTTGGTGTTGAAGAGTGTGAACAGGGGGATGGTGTAGAGTTGCGAGGTAACAATGTAGCTGTAAATAATGTGCACAGAGAGACTGGAAACAATGTGAACAATGTGAACAATGCAGATGCCAGGTGCAATGCATCTAGCGGTTTGTTGTACAGTAATGTTGTAAATGCTGCTGCTATCTCTGACGATCGGCGAGCCGCGATAGCATCTACTAGAAGTTTGTTTACTCCTGCCCAGCAGAGTTTGAAGGAAGATGCAAAAAAGGCCAGAGATAACGTATCTGAAGAAAGTGTATAGCGGTAGCCTTTGTAACGTAAAAATGCAGCGATCAGTGGTGTTTCTGTGCAACAGAGCTGGTGGGCCATATTATCAGCTGCAGATGACCGATGCAGCGGAATCTGTTGTGGGCGTTGATGCGGTTGAAACTGTAGCCCCATTACGAACTGGAAACGCTTTTCAAGTGGTGTTGAAAACTGCTGCTGCAAAAAACAAGTTGCTCGCAGCGTCGATTGCAATAAATGGGGCGTCAGTGATGATTGGTGATCTGTATGACAATACGTTGACGGCGAAAGTGTATTGGCTCCCCTATGAAGTCACGCCAGCTGATGTTAGCATGGCCTTTCGGCGTTACGGCGTGGTGGTTGACCACAGCTTTGAGAAGATAACAAAGGGAAATAGAGTGGTCTGTGCGTCCGGTGTGCGCAATGTCAAATTTAAGCTGCATGAACACGTGACTCTTGATGATTTGCCTGACGTAATACCGGTGCGTGGTATTCAGGCTTTGGTCTCGGTTTCAGATCGCGTGCCGCCTGCCTGCGCTGCGGCATCAGAGGTCATTTCCGGCGTGTCTGCGCGAGCGTAGAGTGCGTGGTGTGCGGTTGTTACCGAGACCCACGTGATTTGTGCCCACACTTGCGTGCGATTGCGCTTGCGAGAGTGCAAGAAGGTGAATGTGAGCGTCGTCCAGCAGGTGAACCTCAGCGGTTGCAGATTAAAGAGAATGGTGTTTCAGTGCGTGCAACAGGGGTAACAAATAGCAAAGGAGTTACAAGTGCTAGTGGTGTTCAGAGTGCACGGAGTGCACAAAGTGCTGCTAAGGGTGATGAGCGTACCAGAGTGGTCAGTTTGCCTGCGGCTGCAAGTGCTGTGTGTGCACAGAGTGCTGGATGTGAGAAAAGTACCCAAGATTCTGGAAGTGCTAACGGTGCTAACGGTGCTAGTGCTACCGGTGCTAGTGCTAACGATGCTAACAGTGTTAAGTGTGCGGAAAATGTGGAGAATGCAAAATGTGCAAGAGTAGTGCAAGGAGATGATAGTGCTGCAACAAGTGCTGCAACGAGTGAACGTTCGAGCCTTGTGAGTCTGCCTCTAGAAAGGAGTGTACTACATGCCGGAGGAATTGATACAGATGGGGGTGCTACCTTCAGTACTTCATCTGCTGCCGCCACGCGCAAATTAGCAAAAGTGGATGAAAGTGATAGTGCCCTGCAACAAAAAGGAGTTGGTGATTCTGTAGTGCGTAGTAGTTCTGGAGAGTCGGACAATAGCACCTGTTAAGCGGCAACGTATAAGACGGAAACCAAGCCGTCGATCTGCAGCAGGGAGAACAGATAACGAGAATACTGATACTCAAAGTGGTGGAAAGCAGCATCATGTAGGTGTCATGGAGAATGCAGTTGATGTGGTTGTTGTGAGTGATATGATCAGTGTAGAAAGTGTACAGCACCCAGGAGTATATAAAGGAGTAGATGCTCCCAGGGCGAGGGCGGAGAAAACTGCTATATCGGCTGGAAGCAATACAGCGGCAATGCCGGATGGTGGCGACAACGAGATGCATGTGCAAGTTGAAAGTGGCGGTGCTGATGTGGAGTGCTCTGCAGAGCAACAGTGCGAGTTGCTGTATCCAGATCTATTGGATGTTGGGACGCAGAATAATGTAGAAAACAGTACAGATGTGATTTTTGGCTCAGACATGGATGTGCATGTTAGTATAGATGATGTGTGCGTGGCTGTAGTTTCGAATGTAAGTTGTATGTCACAGAGTAGTGCTGGCTTAGATGAAATTGAACTAGAGGTTGAGGGCTCACAGTTGTAGTGTGCTGTCCATCCCCGTTTCCGTTCACCAGCCTTTTTTCAATTGGGACCTGGAATGTCCGCGGAATTAACAAAAAAAAGGAGAGATTGAAAGCATGATGCAGGGAATAGACATTTTAGGTGTGCAGGAAGCACAGATAGGGAGTAGTGATTTTGGTGATATTCCAAATGTTGACTGTGTCATGTCTAGTACACAGTCTGGTGTGCGTATATTTGTAAAATGGAAAGTCCCATATCTGTTCCAGCCATGTCAGCACGCGCCTGGAATTGATGCATGTAGTTTGAAAGTATGGCTGGGTAGTGAATGGGTGACGGTGGTGGTATTGCATGCTTCAAATAATGTTGCGGGCAGTGTTTGGCAGGGATGGCTACGGCAATTTTCCCACCCCTGCATAATTGCAGGAGACTTAAATGCGCACCACTTCCAGTGGGGATCAGTGAGATGTAATGCTAGCGGTCGCCAGCTAGTTCGGGTTTTGGATGATTTGGGTCTATCGGTTGTGCGCAGTCCAGTTCCGACTTTTGTTCGGTGGCAGGCTGGTAGACTGCAGGAGTCTGTTCTGGACTTCTTTGTCTGTTCGCCAGATGTTTCAGATGCTTTCTATCTTGAAGCCTCTGATGACCAGCGAGGAAGTGACCACTTCCCAGTGCTCCTGCGCCCTCTCGGTGCCCCACCATTTCGACCAAGAACGGGAAGTCAGCGCCCAGTAGTCAGTAATGGTTCTTTTCAGGTGTGGCGAAACAAATATGTGCGTTCGGTGCGCAGGGTTGCTAAGCCGCAATCCTCAGTACGCACAAAGCCTGTATGGTGGACTCCCGCGTGTACAATGGCGGTCAAAGATAGGAGACAGGCCTACAGGATGTGGAAGAGGAGTCCGTCGACAGTACTGTGGCTAATCTATCGTGCTGTCACCTTAGAGTCTGCCTACATCATTCGAACTGAAAAGTTGCAATACGGAGCACGTCTTTGTGCGGCGGTCACTAGAACAAGTTCAGTGTCTGCAGCATGGAAGGCGTTGCGTCCGCAAGATAGGCGATGCTCTCTTGTGTGGACATATGGCCAAAAATCCGACGGTGACCCCAGCTTGTCTGTGCTTCGGGGTGACGCGCTCGCGAATGCTTTTAATGAAAGGTTTGCAAGTGTTTACTCACTTCCGAGTGGATCGTCTGCACCAGTCTATGTTGTTTCTGAGCTCGTTAGTACAGCGTGTGATGCGCCTTTCCTTGCAACGGAACTACACGCGGCTCTAGCTAAGTACAAAGCCAGTAGTGCAGCAGGTGTTGACGGCATCTCCTACGCGGAATTGTTTGCTCTGACAGAAGAAGGGAGCGATGAGCTATTGCAGTACTACCGTGAATTGTTTGGTGGTGCTGGAGTACCACCATCGTGGATGTTCACAGTTCTCATCCCAGTGCACAAGCGCGGCAGCGCACTGTCTGACATACGCAACTATCGTCCCATAGCATTATTGTCGTGCGCGCGTAAGGTTTACGAAAGAATGCTGGTGCTGCGATTGAGCTGGCACCTGGAATACTATGGTTGGCTGTCGCCTAAACAATTTGGTTATCGTTCTGGGCGCAGTGCACAAGATGCCATTCTCTTTCTCCTCTCTAGTGTAAGGGAGGCATGGGTCCATGGGCTAGCAGTTGTAGCAGTTTTTCTGGACATTAGAGCTGCTTACGACACGGTTAGCATTGCATGGGTACGTGCGGCACTACAACGGATGGGCGTAGGCGCCAAGTTGATGTCAGCTGTGCTTGCTCTCCTGGGAACCATAAGTTTCGCCACGAGAGTCAATGGTGTATGGTCAGCTCAGTCTGCAACTGACAGGGGCCTACCGCAAGGCAGCTGCCTGAGTCCGGTGTTGTTTGCGGTTGCGATAAATGATGTTCTTTTGGAACTGGGACTGAATAACAACATTGTCTGTTATGCGGACGATGTTGCGTTATGGTTTGTAGCTGCGGACCCCGGACAGTTGGCTGGTCTAATTCAGGGGGTGCTTGAAGATGCAACAAGCCAGCTCGCCAAACGGGGCTTGGCTTTGGCACCTGCGAAGACTGAGCTTTTAGTTTTCTCCCAATCACCCACTGTAAGGTCGATACCTATTGTTGTTACTGTAGATGGAGTACCCATCCGGAATGTCCAACGGGTTAAGTACTTGGGAGTATGGTTAGATGGCGGCCTTGATTGGGCAGAACACAGACGGTTTCTGCAACAGAAAGTTTCTCGTAGCCTCCCCATCTTGAAATCACTAGTGCAGCATCGTGATGTTAACCGTGGGATGGTCATGGCTGCGTATCGTGTGCATATACGGTCGGCTTTAGATTATCACCTCCCTTTCTTGGCGATGGCCCAGCGCCATCTACGTGCTTTGCAGGTTGGTGTCAATGACTGTCTGTGAGTGGAAACGGGTTGCTTCTTGTCAACTCCAGTACAGGCCCTGTGGGTTGAGGCGGGGGAGCCCCCACTCCTTCTCCGGGCGGAGGAATTGCTCGTTACATTATGTCTTCGCAATGTCGGTCGTGGGCTGCATGACCCTGTTGCAAGGGTTTTGATTGATTATTTAGATCTCACAGATAAGGAACGTGGAGTGTTAGGTGTTGCAGGGCGTGCTATGTCGCTACTTGCCTCTGACAGTCTGGCACCGTCCCTGAATGTTGTGACTATCTACCCGCCATGCCCATGGTGGTGGACTGCGGATCTGCACCGAGTTTTTCGACAGAGCGGTCCAGACGCGTGTCACATTTATTCGGATGCCTCTTTTCAGAGGGGAACGAATACTGGAGGAATCGGTATTTTTATTCCAGCATTAAAATACGCCGTCAAGCGTTCTCTGCAGAATGTTCATTCTAGTTTTATTTGTGAACTAGCGGCGATCTCGGTTGCACTTGATGTAGCTGCGGATCTTGACCTTCCAATATATGAGATTTGCACAGACTCTAAGGCTGGTGTAGCAGCCGTTGCAGCGGCGGTTACGATGATGAAATTTGAGTGTCCTGTTATATTTTCCATATGCTGGAAGCTGTGGGTCGCCACTCAAGAGAGGATTCCGTCCCTTGTGTGGGTGAAAGGACACAGTGGTGTGACTGGTAATGAGGGAGCTGACGCCATAGCGAAAGAAGCGGCTGTGGAGGCACCGTGTTCTGTTGTTATGGCCCGTTCGGTGCGGTCGCTGAAGCACTCCCTGCGTTGCAGGACTCTTTCAAAGTGGAATGAGCAGTGGGCGAATGCGCAGACAGGCAGGTTCTTGTATCAGTTAACGCCAGAGTGCTCGTATGTTGTTACTGCCCTACAGGCTGCCCTACTGGGCAGCGCGCATATTGGCGCGGCTCCGCACGGGCCATTCGCTGCTTCCTGCGCACAGGCACCGTTTAGGGTGGCTGCAGCACCCAATGTGCAGGTGTGGTGACAATGGCTCTGTGCAGCATTTTCTTCTTGAGTGTAAGTTCTATCGTTGTGCGCGTGCGGTTTTGCGCACTAGACATGGTGCGGATATGGACCTGCAAACCTTATTACGAAGTGGTGGCGGAAAACAATGTGTTGTACGCTGGCGAGCGGTTGCCAACTTTGTTCGTGCAACAGGTGAACGGCTGTGAGCCCTCTGCCGTCTATGATGGTTGGTATGTGTGAGGCTTGAGTGTGTAGGTGTATGAGGGCGTATGACTGAGAGTTGTGTTTGGGTGCTGTGAGTACTTATGTATTAACGGTTCTTGGAGGTGTTAAGATGCTCTCTTTTGTGTAGTTCTTTGTAGGGTGGGCGCATGGCTTAGGGCCAAGGCCCCCATAAATAAATTATACCGGCTGCGGCTCCGTTAAATATATTCAATCGTTGTCGAAAACCAAAATGAAATGGGCTTGGTTTAGGCTTTAATCTTTCAGTTTTAAACTGCATGGTGCAAAGTCTATAATTTTGAGGCCTCAAGGCCTCAAAATTGGACGGCTGACATGACTGAATGATTTATTTACTTCTTCGATGCAGGCTTCCGGAAGCTAGTTGAATTGTTTCCGTGATTGTTTGCCATAATACTGCATCTACTTGCAACAATGCAGAATCAACTAACCATCAGCTGACCCATGCTAACTTTAGACATACGCTAGTGTGTTGCCATCAAAAAACAAACGTGGGGTGAAGCTTAGGCAGTACCTGAACAGAAATACGCATTTCTAATGTTTTTTCACAAACAAAATTTGGGGTACAGTGGACATACCAACACATGACAGACCAGACCGTAGCAATTACAATAAAATGGAAGCGAAAAAGCCAACAAATTAACTGAACAAAAAATGGCTTCGCCGTTTAGAAAGAAGCATTAGAGCTCATATCCCCATACTCAGCGCTGTGAAGATACACGAATAAAAACAGATTAGAGTTCACTGGAATGCAACGAACTATAATTTGAACTCCAATTCCAGGGAACAAAAATTGTGACTTGCCAGTCTCCATACACATGTATTCACGTACATCGCTAATCAAACAAAGAAAACGGTTGGATACATCACACAAATAAAATACGCACACAAAATACAACGTACACACACACATGAAACACAACGAAAATCTAAACACGTACAAACAGACGTCTGATATAACCAATGAATAAAACCATTCCTTGTTCCCTGGAATTGGAGTTCAAATTATAGTTCATTGCGTTCGAGTGAACTCTAATCCGTTTTATTCGTGTACCTTCACAGCTGTGAGTACGGGAATACGAGCTGTAATGCTTGTTTTTTCTAAACGGCGAAGCCGTTTTTTTGTTCAGTTAATTGTTTTATTATCCTGTGTTATTCAGCAACAAGTGCTCTATAGTCACTGAACGAAGCAAGGAAATTGTTGTATACTAGTGGACAGAGAACTGTGCAGAACATTCCGCCTACTGCAGAAGCCCTGAAACAACATGTTTTACGAAGCTCATATCGAAGTGAACATTAGTATTTAAAAACGCTTAAGTGTATAAAATACGGATGTAAGCCTTAAAAAACTTAAAGCCCTAAAGGAACAGATATTAGAAAAAGACATGTAAGCCATCAGCGTCGCACTAATACGTGTAAAAGATTCTCCAGCAACCCAAAACACAAGCTGGAGCTTCTTTTCCACATATTAGTGCGACGCTGATGGCTTACATGTCGTTTTCTAATATCTGTTCCTTTAGGGCTTTACGTTTTTTAAGGCTTACATCCAAATTTTATACGCTTAAGCGTTTTTAAATACTAATATCCATTATTTTTTGCTTTTTCAGCAAGAATAACACAGAAAAGAATATTGTAATCACCTTAAAAGAACTGTTATAAGAGAGCCTTTTTAATACTCAATTTTAAGAGCTATAAAAATTGAAAATCGGTTCTTTGGTTCGATCTCTAGGTTACAGCAAAATTTCCTCAGCAAGAAGAACAACAATAATTGTAGTCACATTAAAAAAGCGTTCAAAAGGCCATAGGCATTCTTCATACCTATGTTTTAAGCTGTAAAACTTGAACATAGGTTCGATCTTCAGCTGGTGTAGTACAGAATTTGGGCTAATCATGAACATCGAGCTAAGAGCCATGAAATTTGGTACACAAGTCAATTCTTAGCTTATAAATCAAGCTAGCTATGGCATCTCTCGAGATACCACCTAAGGCCCCTTCCTGTCCCCCTACCCACACTCACCTGTATGAGATTATTGACAGACAAATTCTTGCTGATCACGCTAAAATGTGAATTGGTATACAAGTCATTCTTAGCTGTACAAATCGAACTAGAATTTGTTGATCATCAAGGTCATGGCAGCACTGGGGGGTGATTGCATCTCATGGGGTTCCATATGTAGTTCGTTTTCAACTGCTACAATGCATGTTTTTAGTACGTTCAGCAAGAATTTGTTGGTCATTGATGCTTCATATGGTGCACAGGAGGGGGGATGCTCGGGGAGGCTTTGATGGTATTTTATAGGGACCCAATTCTGGTTCAATTTCTACTGCTAGGAAAGATTGGTGTACCAAAATGCATGCTTTCAGTTTGAACAACAAGAATTTTTCGTGTATCAATATTTTTAGGGGCCTTAGAGGATTTAGCGGAAGTTCCACAGCTAGTTTGATTTCTACTGCTAACAATGAATTGTGTACCAAATTTCATTCTTTTAGCACTATCTGCAAGAATTTGTTGGTCAGGTCTCAAGGAGGGGCACGGGAGGGGGAGACAGTTGTGGTGCTTATTAGATTATCTCGAGGGGGGTTCCATAGCTAGTTCAATTTGTACTACAAAATTTCATGTTGTTAGCTCGATCTGCAATTTGTTGCTGAAACCGCAGGGAAGAGGGAATAGTGCCTTGGGGGAACCTTGGGGATATTTTATGGGGTGTTCCAGGACTGGTTCGATGTGTACTGCTAAGAATGACTTGTGTGCCACAATCCAAGCGTTTAGCCTGATCTGCAATAATTTGTTGTTAAGCATCAGAACGGGAGCACATGGAGCACTAGGGCACTATGATATTTCGTGGGAATTCCATGGTTGGTTTGAGTTGTAATGCTAAGTATGACTTGTGTACCCAATTGCAAGCTTTAAGCTCGATTTGCAACAATTTTTGGGTGAAACCTCAGTGAGATGACACAGGGGGGTGCTGGGGCCCTTTGGGGGTATTTTATGGGGTATCCATGGCTGATTCGATTTGTGCTGTTAAGAATGACTTGTGTACCAAATTTCATATTTGTAGCTTGATCTGTAAAAATATGTTGCCCAAGTCTCTGGGAGGGGATGCAGGAGGGTGCTGGGGAGGAGGGGGCACCAAAGGCACTTGGGATATTTCATGGGGATCCATGGCTGTTTCGATTTCTACTGTTAATAAATATTTGTGTACCAAATTTCATGTATTTAGCTCAATTTGCAAAGATTTGTTACTCCACTTAATAATTTCTGCCCAGTGCTCTGCAGTAACAATTACTGTGCCAACGAGAATACTACAGTCACATCAAAATCATGTTCAAAAGACCTTGGTCGGTGTTAATACCTACATTTTAAGCTATTTAAATTGAAACCGTTTCATTGGTTTGTCCCCCCTGTGGGCTGGAGGTAGAATAAGCCCACCGTACCCTTGCGTGTCGTAGGAGGCGACTAAAAGGGAACCCAAGATCACGGTTTG
>JAHWFP010235454.1:45729-68306 GCA_023313725.1 Lithobius niger
TTGGCTTGTCCCAAGTGGCATTTTCATTTTCGCTCTGGCGTCCCTCCCGAAGGGTTCCACTCTACCTGCACGGTACTTACAGGAGTTCCGGCGGCTGTGTTCTCAGTACGCCGGTTATCAGCGGCTGTTTACTGATGGGTCGAAGTCAGACGCTGGCGTGGCTTGTGCTTGTGTTTGTAAGGGAGTGACGGTTGCCCATCGCCTTCCATCAGGCTTCTGTGTTTTTTGCAGAGCTTTTGGCTCTCGGTTTGGCGGTGGAATAGATACTTGGCCTTCAGGGCACGCATTTCATTATCTTTAGCGATTCCATGAGTGCCCTGGAGTCCTTGGCGAATTACAATCCTCGGAACCCTTTGACACAACGTGTCGAAGCTTTGCTTTCCCGCTTGCCTGGCCAGCGGAGAACCGTGCTTTTCTGCTGGATCCCGGGCCATGTTGGGATAGGTGGAAATGAGCAAGCGGATTCTGCAGCAAAAGGGGCCCTTTCTGGCCCTCTCAGTAGGGATCTCAGGCTTGTTCCCTCGGACGCTTTTCCAATTCTGCGTCTGAGGTTACATGCTTTTTGGCAAGCCTTGTGGGATGGACAGGACGGCAATAAATTACGAGCTATTAAAGGCACTGTTGAGGAATGGCACTCGGCGTGTCGCCGCAGTCGCCGTGAGGAGGTGGTCTTGACCCGTTTGCGCATTGGTCACACTCGACTTACTCACTGTTTCCTTTTGCGGGGGGTTGACCCTCCTGAATGTTATTGGTGTCGGCGGCCACTTACGGTCCGGCACTTCCTTGTTGATTGTTGCCATCTTGATGGTTTTCGTCGTCGTTTCCATCTTTCGCATGACATTGTGCGTCAATTGGGCGATAAGTCTGTCCTCCTGTCCGGTGTTTTTCAATTTTTGCAGGAGGTACAGATGTATGACAAGATTTAGGTTAGGGGTTTGAATAATGTCTCTGTAATGTGTGGTGCAGTGGCAACCCGGACCACTGCACTGTGACTGAGGTTGGCGCTAATGACCAAGCTGTCGACGCGCCATTAAGCCTCAATCCCCCCCCCCCCTCATTGGTTTGTGAGTGGGTGTAAGGGTGGTTATGGATCCCAACCCTCACTATACTATCCGCCAGGAAAGAAGACTTTCCTTATATGGTCATTTTATGACTACTAATCTGTCATGGAAAAAAGTGCGCCTTGCCTTTATACTATATATCTGAGTCGTCGTGGCAACGCTATAAGACCAACAACAATGGCGTCGCTTTCCGATCAAGTTCGTGTCAACAAGAAAGAGTAAACTCTCCACAGTCAAGCTAGGGGTGTTATTTGGAACGTTTTTCAGTATTTCAAGAGTCAAGGGGGATCTATTTCTATTTGCGATTATTGAGTAGCACTGCATCAGCTAAAATGTGTCGGTTAAAACAGTGCATAGAATTGCCGACGCTGGCAAGTTAGGCTGTTCAACGATCGACCCCGTCATGGAAGCTGCCGCCGGTCCTTCGTTCACCTCGCCGGGATGGAAACGGTCCCACCCCGCGCCGATCACCGACTTGGACAAGTTCGAGTTGTCTTGTCAGAGCTACTGGAAGTGAAATTCACCAAGCATGCGATTATCCTACCATGGATTCGATTCATTCTAAACTTGTTGCGAGAACCGGATTTGCAGACAATAAAACATCTCTCCGTTGTTTTCTCCACGGTAAGTTAAAAACGAAGTATCGCAAGTTCGACCCACGTAAATTTTATATTGAACGGCCCGATATTGTTTCGCATCGTCATTGTTATTTATGGAAAATAAGAGAGGTGCGGGCAGCAGGGAGGCCGCTTATTTATCTTAATGAAACGTGGGTAAATGCACACCATGGTAGAGAGAAACAATGTCATAATGATGATTTAAAAATTCGTGGACGCTTGATTCCAACAGGAAAAGGAAAGAGGCTTATTTTGTGTCATGCCGTCAGCAGCACAGGATTCGTACCGAATGCCAAGATGTTATTTCGCTCCAAAACAAAAATGGGTGATACCAGCACATGGCCGACATGTGTTATGATTGCCAGCCTACCACTGCGACCACGACCCTATCGAACTCATTTGGGCACAGGTGAAGGAAGACGTACGTAAACATAAATAATTTACACTTCCCGAAATGGAGAAACTTACTACAGCCTATTCAAGCAGTTTCTCCAAACTATTGGAGAAAAGCTGTGACCGCGTCGTGGAAATTGAAAAAGAAGTATCACTGGGAATCCGATCACTTGGTCGAGGAACGAGTGGAACTGCTTATCATTTCGACGGTAGAGAGTGACAGCGATGAAGAAACTGACTAAAAAGGTTTTCATACTTCGCCATTTTTTCCTTGACTCGAGAAATGAAACCTCCAAAAAACTAACCCCTGCATCATTGTTCAGTATTCGTTACACATAATGATCAGTCCTTTTTAGGACTACACCCTAAAACGTTCCTTGTCTGGATCACCAAATGTCGAAAAGAGAATTTTATTGCTTGTTTATTATTAGTAAAATAAAGGTTATTACCCAAATAAAAAATGCATTGAATAAAACAGCTATAAACATACCAGTATTTTAGGAGCAAAATGATAGTCAGAGCGAAATAAAAAGTTTAATCAGAAAAAAGTTTTGTGCATCCTTATATGCTAGGATCCTGGGTGTAATCTTTAAAAGTTAAAAGTTAAAAGTTAAAAGTAGCTAAGGGGGAGGGGGGGCATTCTCCTTACTAAGCGTTGTTTGCTTGCACCAGCACATTCCCAAATAGGTAAAACAAACTATAAGGTCTATGGGTAAATTAACAACAACAACAAAAAAAGAAAGTAACACTTGCTCTAAAAAAGAAGGAAAAAACTTGAAAATTGGGGGGGGGGGGGAAGTCAGCGGCAGCCTCAAGGTCGCAAAAGTGTACAGCCTCTGATAGCATCAAACATAATTGGACTAAATTCTGCTCTGAAACATTCGCAAAATTTACTAGTAAAAAGAATACGATTTATTGTGTAAATCAAGCAGCAGCGAAAATAATAATAAAAAAAAAGGCATGAAAGTGCCCCCCCCCCTATTTTTTCCCCCCAAAATGTTAGCCGACGGTTTTGCTACATTCACCCAAACCAATCTAGGCTAATGTTGCAAAAGCTACAGGCGTATATAGAAAAGTTATTTAATTTTGATGACCGTATATGTTGCTGGGTAGCCAAACAGGGGAAGTTGCGATTGTTCCACCCCGTCCCCCTCGCCCTGTAAAACTGCCTCTACGTCAGTTATTACTTGTCAAGAAGTGCTGTTCCTGATTCAGCCATTTTAACTTAAAAACTGGCAAGAACCATTGGATTTTAAAGGTACATGTCTCTCGGTTGGTTTTCCTGTATGGCTCACTTTTGCAATATTAGTTCAGACGCGAGAAAATGTGCAAAGGCATTCATTTTTTGGTTTTTCTCCTCGTGATAAACGGTGTTCTACATTCAATCTAACCTATGAAGATGTTGCAAAAGGTATTTCAGTGCCTGTAGCACTTTCGAATTTCCCGTATCCCCTCCCTGCCTGGCGAAATTGGAGACAAGGCATCTGATCTAGCCTAAGCTAACTTAACCTAACAACACGACCACAAGAAATAAACATAATAAAACAGTGCAATGCGCCACACCTTTTGGGTACCGTATAATATATTATTTTTTTACGTTTATTTGTTTTGGGGTTTGCTATCCTACGTTAGTTTAGGTCAGGTGCCATGGCTCCAGTTTCACCAAGCAGGATACGAGTCATGTGGGAACTAATTTCACAGGGCCTTATCGTGCGGGACATTTGTACACAATGTGTTTGTATTACATTCTACAGTATAAGGCCATTTTTTTTTTTTTTTTTACAAACTGTTGAATTATTCGGGTTTTGCGTTCGTTCGTACTTACGATAGGTGAAACGACAGTACGCGAACACTCGTTAAGGAGTCGGCTTCGATTTGAACTGCTAAGAGTGACTGGTGTGACAATTCAAACTTTTAGAACGATTAGCAAGAATTTGTTGTGGTCATCAGCCTCACGGAGCGGGGGGGGGAGGCAAGAGGAGTGCCTGGGGGGGGGATATCCGGAGGGGGCAATGTAGCTATTTCGATTTGTATTACTAAGAACTACTTGTACGTAAAATTTTCAAGCTTTTTGCTCGATGTGCATGATTAGCCTAAATTATGGCCCTAACAGCTTTACTATGAGCACACGTTGGCTGCTTATACATGGCGGATATCTGCAAGGTAAACGACGCAGGTGGCATGCATAATGCATACCCCTGTTTTGAAACGCTTTGGACTTCTTTCTTGGCGGGCACTATAGTTGTGCGAAGGTTCCTTTAATTGGAACTAACCACCAGTCCTTCTAATTAGTTTTACTTTTAGCTACTAAGCATATAGCCTTGAAGATTAAATACGGAGGGGGAAAAACAGAAATGCGAACTAGTAGCTAAAATTACATCATACAATTCATACACTGGAATGAGCAAAAGGATTGAGCAAAAGAAATGAGTTATTATTGGTTTAATATAAAAAATAAAAGTATACAAACGTATGTACCTCTAACCTTAAAAATATAGGCGAGCATTAAATTTTAAGTTTATACAGAAAACCTCTAATAGTTAGAAAACGCCTATTTCTTCAAAATAACACAAGAGTGATTCCTAAGCTAAATTACAATTCATAAAATTGATTTCTCAAATATGCCAGGCAACAACGAGTTACGGCGCTATTCTATCCACGGTTGGGTGTCATAAATGTACGCCGTTGACGAACAACGATAAACAATTGGCTTCAGCTGCGATACCCTCGCCAACCAAAAATGGAATCTCTCGGGACGGTTTCGTTGCGGCAGTTACGTATAATTACACTTGCATTTAATCACAAAAGCAATGAACAACACTATTAAAAAATAAAAGAGAAAGACATGGATTAGGCAATATTCAATTCTTCTATACTTAGTTGCAAAGAATAAAATTCGTTAAATAAACGAATTCGGTTCAGTCCAAGTTCCACGGAAAAAGGCCAACACATTAACCCCAGTTCCTGCGTACATAGAACAGTTGCAAACTCAGTACTGGAATTGGCACATGTCCCGGATTATACAAATTTCAGCTGATGAATTTGTCTGGAACGTGAAATTATTATTTCCAAAATTATTAACTTTCATTATATTCAACCATTGCTCAAGAAATAAACGTTACGAATAAAGTTATTCAGGGTTGCACTCACTTGCTCAAATTTTGGCTTCCTTTCGGCGGTTTGGCAACATAATGCAACTTCAGTTGGACATCAGGAAGAAGCCACGTTAACTGTAAACACCTCGAGGCTTTCACCATGCAGAAACAACACCTTCAACCTCGTCAAGGACCAGCCTCGATACTAACGACGGGGAAAAAAGTGCACAAAACCACCTTTGTGACGAACCGTCTCCCAGTGGCAAAACCCCAATCCACAAATCAGGACATCGTTTAAAACGTCTGGACCTCGTTGTTTTGATACACACTTCTCCTTTTTATATCTGAGCATGACAATGTAAGCATGCGCACAGCACTAAAAGTAAATTAGCATATAACCGCTAATTTCAAAATGAAGCGTGCATTAAAACTATTTACAAAATTATTAAAACCACACAAAATAAATACATTAAACTTACGTTAAATTAAATTTTAAAATAGTAGATACATTCTGTTTCAAAACACTCATAGAATTTCTGATATAACGACGGAATGACACCACCGGTGAGGTGAATGAGGGGAGGGACAGTGGATTCGTCAATGCAGGTAAGTTATACCCACAAAACACTCTCTCAGGTTTTGATCTCTGGGTGAGAGCAAAAGTTCTAGCCCATTTGGCTTTCCGTGTCAAGAATATTGTGGTTACATTAAAATAGACTGCAAAAGACCCTAGGCCTTGTCCATACCTACGTTTTAAGCTATGGAACTTGAAAATCGGTTCAGTGGTTCAATCTCCAGGTAACTGCAAAGAGTTCGAACAAGAACATTAATGGTTTCTGCCCAGTGCTCTTAAATAATGATCGCTCTGCCGACGAGAATACTACAGTCACATTAAAATCGTGTTCAAAAAGCCCTGATCAGTGTTAATACTTACATTTTAAGCTATACAAATTGAAATTTCGGTTCTTTGGTTCGATCTCTAGGTGAGCCCATTTGACTTTCCGTTTCAATAATATTGTAGTTACATTAAAATGGCCTGCGAAAGATCCTAGACCTTGTCCATACCTACGTTTTAAGCTATAGAACTTGAAAATCGGTTAATTGGTTCGATCTCTAGGTGAGAGCAAAACTTACAGCCCATTTGGCTTTCCGTTTCAAAAATATCGTGGTTACATTAAATAGCCTGCGAAAGATCCTAGGTCTTGTCCATACCTACGTTTTAAGCTATAGAACTTGAAAATCGGTTCAGTGGTTCGATTTCCAGGTGAAAGCAACGAGTCCCAACAACAACAACAACAACAACAACAACAACAACAACAACAACAAGAAAATGCTATGCTGTGGACGCCGAACGGTTCGATTGTTGTCATCAAAATTTGTAATGCAGTGAAATAGTTATGACACGACCCCAAATACTGAATATCGTTGGTTTATGTCAATTTTGGGTGAAACTATTGGAGTTCAGTTTGACGTTTAACATGGAAGTTCACGTAGAGGCTTACATAAGGATCGCTACCGTGGTCCTTGATAAGTGATGCCTATTTTCTAAGAGCATTGCCTTTAGACAAATAGAGGAAATGTGGCTCGATGCTTATAGATGACAAATGGAGATATCTTTGGTCAACCTGCCCAGAAGTTTTGTGCGCTCCACATGAAATGGTATCATTTCATTGCAAAGAAGTATGTAAACAGAAAACATACAGATGATACAAAATGGGACTCTCCTATATACCATTGTGTAAATATTGTAATGGAAAGTGTAACCGTGTTGTGTAAATATTATGATGACTTGTATTGAAAACGATAAAACTAATCTTTGGCCTTTTTGGAAAAAACTGTCATTTTCTATTTACAACCCCATTTTGAAAAGGGGTTGCCGTTTTTTTAAATGCCTTCCATGTAGTTGTCGGGGTGAAAGTTGTTTTTCAACTTCTCGTTCAATTTTCAGCCCTAAAAATCGTAATAGGTACTGTAAAGAAAGGCCCATTTTTTTTATTTTGGTGGGCAAAGTGGTCACCATTTTGAACAATGCTTCTAAGTAACTACATGGCTAAAAGGTTTTTTCTTAAATTCTCTTTAAATTTTTAGCTCTTAACATCGCAATAAACAAAGGCAGATTTATTGATTTTGGGCACCATTTTGAAAAGTGGCTTTTATTTTGAATTTCGAAGTGATTTTGAATGGCTCCAAGTCTAAAAATGTTAATTTTGGAATGTTTTTGAAACCTGATAAGTTTCATGCTTTCGTAACAAAATACATTTTTTAACACTTAGCAGTTTTACTAATGGGAAGATAGCAATACGGAATGATTTTGTACGTGGATGAAATAGTATGGGGTGGAAATCGTTTGGTGGTTAAGTTATTTAGAAGGAAATGATTTAGGAAATTATACCGAATCTCCATTGCTTTACAAATAGGCAATGCTCTCATTTGTATTTCTGTATATATGCCGTGATTCATAGTCAGCAAAATTATTGGTTTGGTTAGATATTAGAGTAAAATGAATAAATTATTCTATCCTAATGGTACAGTAACTTTAATTTGAGCACTTCACTCCTTGTTCTTGACGACACTTAATGCACCAAGTCATCAACTTTATGGTGTTTGTGTTCATTCCCTCTATTTATGTGAATAGAACAAAGTATAGAGTGTATATTATTTACGACTGCAGCATAAAATAATACAGATCACATTTGTATTTTCTAGGTCCATCGCAAACGTCTCCAATGGCAACCACACCAGTCAATCAACAATTATTGCAATACATGGCAGCTCACTTTCCTAGAACAATTCGTACTGGTCAATTTTTGAAACTAAGTGGATTCCAACTAAAGATAGTCATTCAACAAATAAATTTTTTGGAAGTTTCCATGGATTGTGTGCTACGAGGTCTTTACCAGTGGGTAGAAGTAGAAGAGAGCGATGAAAACAGGCAGATTGCTTTGCTGCAGATCATATCAACACTTGATCTTGGTCGCATTTCGACAAATTACCTGAAGGAACTATTGCGCCAACCAAATGTCAAAGAGAATGGTTATAGCCATCAGTTTCTAATGAATGAATTGTTATTACGATTAACATCGAAATACGAACTGGAAGACACGCCATCCTCTATTCTGTGAAGAGAAACATTGTTACCTCACTATTTACAGCCACTGTTTAATTCACCAGCCCTATTTAAAACAAGTTGAACCAGAAACTTTATGAAACACACTTCTTCAGTTCATGTGATAACAACACCAGCAATAATGTTTTTCTGAATTCGGACTATTGTTTTTCCGGGCACCTACAGCCAAGCAGTCGTAGTCGTCGTCATAGTTGTAATCACATTTGCATTTCATAGCAGTCTATAGACAATTTTTCACATAGAAGCTGCAGACTTTAATAATTTGTGTACAGTACATACCTGGTTAAAATGAAAGCCTATTAGAAAATTGTGTAAAATTATAATAACAGGAATACAACTCAATGATCAGGGTATGTTTCTATGCTGGTTGAAAACTTTTATTCTGATGCTCTATAAGAAATCGTGAAAATGAAACGAACAAAAACAAACGTAGGCAAGCAGTATTTGTAAATTTGCATGGCAGAGTATTACAATTTCACTGCCCATGATGTAAGATAATCCTGAAAACTAAACAAACAAAAATAAAACTTTTTCAACACTCTGTATACTAGCAAGGTGATGTTTACGAATTCAATGTCCCCAATATCAGATGAGCCTGTAAGAAAAACAAGCAAAAATAAAACTTATGCAAGCTCTATGCAAATTAGCATGGCGATGTTTATGAATTCACTGTATCCAATATCACGTACGCCTGAAAACAAAACGAACAAATTAATTTGTCCAGTTCAATTGTTACTTGCACCGCAAGCTGTTACATCGCAACAATATCATCATGCCCCAGGTATTTACCAAACCCAAATTACTTGTTCTCCATACACGATTACTTGGAATGTATGTAGGTAAGTCACAGATATATGTTATTTTAGTCAAAGAGAGAGTATTGCCTCGCTCGACAGAATTATTGTGATTTTCAGAACTCAATTAAATGCCAAGTATAAATTGTATTTGTGCTTCACACACAGTAGTAATCATATGAAGATATTTTCATATTAGAATTTTTCACAGTTCGTCGGTCTCTTAATGGAAACCTAAACTGAACTCTGAAGTAAATGCAGTTCTGAAGCTTATGTCTTTGCCGTTCCGTGATGATCCTCCCGAATTAGCATGGCGATGTACTATTTACATGTATCAACCACAAGATATGTATGCGAGTATGATGTGTGTCGTGTTCAGAAAAAAAGGAAATGTAAACAATACCCAGACGCATGTAGCCCCAAAGGGATAGCAAAATACACCCGGATCTGATGAGTGGTTCGAAAGAAATCGCCTGGATGGACAAACGGTTAGTTAGACACATAGAATTTCAAAGTCAAGAATTATTTCATTACCATAGCCAAAATGTCCTTTGATAATAAATACACTCCAGGAATGTGGTCAGGTATTGAAGAGAAACATTTGCAATCCAACTAATCATTGGCATCATCAAGCTACAAGATTATATGTATACTTTACAAGATGCCAGTGCTGAAATCAGGATGCCGTGCTAAAACAGAGTGAACTTGACGAGCGAGCTTTAAAATTCGGTCATTTATTCGTTTTATACTCAACTATATTGTAGAGCAGAAACCCTTTTAAAGAGAGGGATGACCTGAAAGACAGAAAGGACTTATTTTTATCATTCATCAGAGCATCATTTCTTATTTCTCTTATATGCATTAATTAGTTCCGCATAGCAGTTCTTCGTGAACAAATGTTTTTTTTATACCAAAACCATCAATCGTGCCCACAAGAACAAGCAGGAACAATCACGTTACAGCAGTGATCGTGCACCTTCCCAGAAGTGTACTGATATCGCCGACTCATGTTGTAATGGCTTGCCAATTTTTAGTAACGGTTGAGCACCACGTCACGTTTCACTAATAGTATTGCTGCTTCTGTGAGGAATCCAATGAGAGGTCGTGTACTGGGAGATAATTATGTGGTGTGATCCAAAACAGAGAGAACTAGAATGAAGGAGAGTGCGAGAGAGCAAAATGAGAACAATGAGAACAAAATTGCGAGAGTGGGAGAATGAAAAAGAAAGATAAAGAGCCAAATCAAGAGGAAGGGAGAGTAACAGCAAGGGAGAAAGAGGGATGGACATGGGGAGTGATAGAAAGCGAGTGAAAGCAAGAGAGAGAGAGGAATGAGTGCAAGAAGGAGAGAGCAAGAGAGAAAGTTAGCAGAAGAGAGCATGCGAGGGAGGATAGATTGAGCGAGAGAGAGATCAAATGCGATGGAGAAACCAGTAGAGAGAGAGAGTGAGAGAAGAGTGGGACCAAAAGAGAGAGAGAGAGGGGGAAACCCAGTGTGAGAGATACAGTGTGCGAGATTGAGAGAGAGCCAGAGGACATAATACTAACTAAGAACAAAAGAATGAGCGAGAGGGGTGAAAATTGTTCAGCAAGCATTAGAGTGAGAGAGAGAGAGAGCTATAGAGAGAGACAGCAAGACAGAGCAATAAAGTGAGAACGAATTAGGTGGGAGATAACTAGAGAAAGACAAAGTAATAGAGGAAATGAGAGAGCGAGACAGCAACCGAGAGAGAGGCACAGTGTGTGCATCAGAGAACGAGAGAGGTAAAGTGAGCAGAGAACGAGGGTCACGTAGATTGAGACTGAGAAAAAAAGACAGAGAGAAGAAGAAAGAGGAAGAGCAAAACAGAGAGAGTATATGCCAAAGCAACAGATAGGGAAGAACAGCGAAAAAGAGTGATAGAGAGGTATCCAATGCTGGGGCTTCTTGACTTTTGCACAAAGAATGGGAATGTCATATCACAGAAGACCAGTTTACTAATGCCAAAACAAATTACAACAAAAGCCTTCTAAACCTATAGAGTTTATTATGGCATGTCGAATGTAACATGTGATGAGCAAGTGGAATATTCCATAATGTATATGTATGCACAAAGGATAAATAATAAAATACGTAAATTGAATATTCTACTTGACAGCATTTTAAATCTTACCTTACTTCGTTTGCCCTGAACATGCCAAATGGAGCCATATTGAAGTTTGGGATCTTAGGCCATGAACAGGACGATTAATTTTGAGAAATCATTGATTGTACGGCTTTCCTTCAAAGTATTCTCTAGTTTATGGGACACAAGTGAACATGTTGTAATTAGCTCGACAGCACTGAAAAAAATATAGCCATGAATTCAGCCAAATTACCCATTGGGTCATCACCATACCTGATTTGGTACATCGTATATACCCTCCCCTGCCATTCTCAAAGTAACACTCTGGGTGAGTGAATCGTTGATTACAAGATAGATGTTTTTTGTTAGATATTGGCATGGGATTCACCCCTTTCCATTCAATGCCCTCACCAATGTAGTTGTCCCTTACGAACCATGCCTGGACCTTACCGAAAGTATTTTCTACTTAGTCTTTCGCATGAAAGAGCAAGGTAGTCGACAAAAGAAATTCAAAATTGTTCACTAAGTCGTTTAAGATCCCTTAAACCTTTTGTTGTCTAAACACAGCTAGCAAGCCTAAACTTGATTGCAATGGTTTTATTTGTTGTATTTATGTGTTTATTTGTTGTGAACTATTTGTTCTCTTTCTGTAGTTTGTAGAAAAGAAAATGAAAAAAAATAGAACAAATAGTTACAATAGCAATTTAGCATGTGCAGAATAATGGCTATGCTGAATATTTATAACTGCCAAAGGTAAATATACTGGAAATCTTCTCATTACAACAGCGTTCAAATTGTGAAACTTAGTTGTTGATGTGAAGTCTTTCTTAAAGTTTTTTCTTCTCTTAATTTCGAAAGTCACCTGTGCAAGTTGCACAAACACGTTTATTAAACCCAAAAATTCAAAGCAAATATCACATCTTTTTTATCCTTGCTACAGAATTAGATGCGACAGCTTTTGGCGTTGATTATAAGTTATGATCACATACACTACATTAGCCAAACATCAACGCTGACCATTTTAGCACTAACACGTCAATTGAACAAAAAAAAAACACGTCAGTACAACCAGAAATTCTTGTGTTAATAATAAGCAATTTCCAACCCTTAATAGAAGACTAGAAGAAACAGCTTTTTGTGTTGATTAAACGTTGTGATCACGTAAAGTCAACCAAACACCAATGTTAAAATTTTCAGCACAAACACGTCTATTCCACGAAAAATTTCAACGTTAATATCACATAATTTTTAACCTCTATAGAGGACTAGACGCTATAACTTTTTGCGTTGATTAAATGTTGTGAACACGTAAACACAACATTGAACACTTCGAGTAGATTGACTCATGTAACAGACGTGGACTAAACGTAAATTATAGATGGAATGTACCACATGTGTTACTTAGGCCTAACCAAAGCCTAACTCACGAACAATAAGAACACATATGGTATATTTCTTGACATCTAACACTGTACATAAAAAAATGATGTACTGCATTTGACATGCATGCACACGGACTCTACAATTCATATCAAACTTACTTGAGTCTGAAATGTCCCCGATCCGATACAGCTTTTCTTTGTCGCTACTCTCATAGGTCTGCTGCTTTCTTTGTACAGACATGTTGCATGTTGACTCATTTGCTAGAAATTAGTAGGCAGATAAAATTTAGATCTTGAGCAATCAACATAGAGTGCGTTTTACTATCAGGCATCGAAAAATGTGTTTTTGTGCGTAATTACTTTTATGATATGCACTATCACAAACATAAATTTGTGTCGTTTATTTGAGTACCCAATTGTTCTTTCGACAGAAAACTAAACGATAATGTTTAATGGGACGTGCAATAATCAATGTCTACCATTTCAAAGAAATAAGTTCTAGAACATCAATACAATGTTTATGTGACATGCAGTAATCAATGTGTAGTTTAAAAATGAATAAAGTAGCTCCTCAGCGTCTATATTATGTTTGCGTGAGGTGTAGTAATCAACGTGAAACTTAAAAATAAAGAAAGTAGATCTTCAAGGTCTATACTATGTTTATGTCACGTGCAGTAATCAACGTTTAGTTTGAAAATGAATAAAGCATTCTTCAAAGTCTATACAATGACTATGTGACATCCAGTAATCAACCTATACGTTTACAAATAAATAAATTAGTTATTCAGCATCTGTACAATGTTTATGTATCATGCAATTGCCAATGTGTAGTTTAAAAATAAATAAAGTAATTTTTCAATGTCTATAAATGTTTATGTAACGTGCAGTAATTGACATGTAGTTTGAAAATGAATAAAGTATTCTTCAAAGTCTATACAATATCGCTTTTAAATGCACGGGAAATGTGGACCATGGTGAAAGCTTTGTGACGTGTCTTTGGTTTATCAAGTATGAGGTTTGAGAGACCAGCATTTGTGGTTTCTCTACTCGGCTTCTCATTGGGTGCAAAAGTGCGAGTCTTGTCTTCTTACTGGCTGAGAGCCACACGAGCCTGACCTTCTGATTGTCGTAGTCGAAGCTAGTGGGACCCATTTGCTCTAGGACTCGCAATGCATTTATTAGATGTGAAATGCGCTGACATTAATGTATTTTTAATTAATGAGTTTAAGTTCCAGCATGTTCTAGGCGTTTTTCACTAAAGTATGAAAGCTCATACATCAAATAAAAAAGAGGAACAGAGACATGTCAGTCACAGTAATACGTATAAAAAGAACCTCAAACTTGTTTTTTTTTTTGGGTCACTGGAGATTCTTTGACATGGATTAATGCGGAGCTGATGGCTTACATGTCTATTTATTTGTATGTGTTCCTTTAGTGTGTTGAGTTTTTTATGACTTACATAAACAATAGTGTAATGCTGATACAACTACAGCTGCCCATCGATTTTAAACATTGATTTAGTTGACCTGCACGTAGGTATCTGGGAGAAAAAGTTAATGGAAACCATTTGTTTATTATCTCATGAGAACAAATATAGAAAAATGTGCAGATTTTTTTTATCCTTTTTGGTTGCAAGACGAATTTGTTTTCACTGTTGTCTTCGGTTCCTAGGAGTGAAACGTAGGGAACTTCACATACTTGCTACCGTGTCCATCGCATTGTATAGTGATTTTATAATGACCATGATTGGTTAACCACAAACAATATCGAGACAAAAATAGGGTCCAACAGTAAGTGAATGCTTTGTAACATCCATTGCAGATTATGCGTGCAGTTTGTGTGCAAGCTTTTAAACTTTGTTTATGTTTATTTTCCATGGGTGTCATGTACTGTAGTATATTAACTGCTCGTTTGAAGTATCGATTTTTTCGTTTCCTGGCAATCAACACTCCAAAATATTGTCAGAATTTAAAATATACTTATCTGTCCTGCGTTTATGATGGATACTATGAACAAAACAGGGTTCCAAAAATATACGAACTACACTCAATTTATATTCCTAATTACATAGTCTTACTATCAACTCTAAATCAATTTGAGCTAAATATTATTTCCGTTATTTTATTGGTTTCTCCATATTGATTCCAAAGCACTGATATATGAAGTGTATAAAAAACATATTTTCAACTTAAAATCTATTTGCATATATAAAAACATTGCTTTAGGTAGCAGGTGATCGATAGTGTGCTTCTGAATATAGCTTAAACGGGACGGAAAAGCCAATGGTCGCGAAATTGGTTAACTAAATACGGATGCAAACCTATTTACGTCGCCTTTTGGACTTATATGTCAGACTGCCTGAGCGGGGAATCGAACCCACGACCTCTGAAATCAAGGCCAAGATCCTACCGCTAAGCCAGACTGACACGGCCGTCTCAGTCTGGCTTAGCGGTAGGACCTTGGCCTTTGATTTCAGAGGTCGTGGGTTCGATTCCCCGCTCAGGCAGTCTGACATATAAGTCCAAAAGGCAACGTAAATAGGTTTGCATTCGTATTTAGTTCTGAATATAGCAACAGAACTATTGGGTACAAGACTGTGGCTAGGTGATGATTCTGTTAAGGCAAACGATATATAAGATAGTTAAGCAGCACTGGCCCCGATTGGTACTTGGGTGGGTGGCCTCCTGAGAATCCATTCCGGGTGTTGCAGACATAGGGCCTTAGGGCTTCGTCGGGCAGATGACCGGGTGCGGTTAACGCTCGCTAAAACCCTTGACCTATATAAGATATGACAAAATGATTTATTGCATTAGGCCTATTCTTAGTTCCCTAACACAGAACATGATGTTTCTTCAAAAATCGTTAGGTGAATAATAGCTGCGCAATTCTAATAGAATAGTCAAGGCTATTTGTGTATGTGAGGTGACACACCTTTATACGTTCCTTAATGGTGACTGCAACATTTAGCTCTCAACTATGCTTCCCTGAACAGTGGTGTAGAATCTGTATAGCAATGCAAACCAATTCCTAACGAAATATGGTTTGGAATTTTCAACAGAATAAAATAACATTACAATAAAGCAAATTTTAAAAACTATATTCCATTAGACATTATACGAGGTGCTTAAAATCGTGTTTTTGTGCATGTGGACATTTGCCCGCATGTGCAACAGTGAAGTTTTTATGGCTGCATTAATTGTTTTTAAAACACGTGGTTCTAGTCCGTAACTCTACTTTTTAACTTTAGCGTAAGTTTGTGCCTACTTTAATGGTTACAATTTGTACTGATTTGTTCTGTTGTCAGTTCTGTGTTGACCTTGATGGAATAAATCAAGGTCATTCAGTTCAAAGTTTCTAGTTGCTCAACGATTACTCTGAACACCAACCCAGTTATTTTTTGAATTGGATAATTACGCAGAGGAACTTATGAAACGTCTTCTATCACGAGTGCCAGAAAGTTCCGTAATGACGTGTATTGAGGGCTTTTCGATTGGACAAATAAGTACATTGCATTTTGGGCAACTCACCTGCTACACTTATTTTGATGGCTCAGTTTGTCGTGGCCTAAAGAAGCTCCCAGCCACCGATCCTGCCTAGATAGGAAGGCACAGTCCCATGAAGCAAAATATATGCGTGTCAGGTGGTAAGATCGTTGCACCTTTTCGGGGAGAAGCAGTTACATACAGACAAAAATATAAACTATCGCGTAGTTTTTATTTCAGTTTGCGTATCCGAAGAAAATAGGATAGTGATGACATCGATTAATACATATTTTTTTCGAATAGAAAAAATAACTGACCGTAATAGGGACAAATCATTGCAAATCAAACAGGATAATCAAAACACGAGCTACTGGAAAAAAATTGGATTATAGGAAGAAAGTAGGCAACTGAAAAACGAAATACGTTGTGAGATACGAACATTTCAATGCAAAAAACCAAGCAGACTGCTGACAAACTACAGGAGTGCATAAAAAAATTCCCAATAAATACAATGGGCTACTCTAAAACTAAAAGTTGCTGTAAGCGATGCAAAAATTCAAAGAAGAAAAAGAAGATGACTACTGAATAAACAACAGAAATGTGGTACGCAATACAAATTCTCAGTGAAAAAAAGACAGGCTACTGAAAAACAAAGCACTGTGGCAGACAATGCATGATTTTTTCAACAAAAACCAGCCGGCCATAAAATAACAAATAGATTGTGTTCTATATTTTCAGCAAGAGTCGCATGATGTCAGTATAGGGCACTCGGCATTTGGGAACCATCTTCCCCTTAAGAATTGTAAGAAGGGCATGGAGAGCATCTTCATTGTAAAATGAGCACTGGTATAAAAGATGTAAGTTAAGACTGCGCCTGTTGGATCATATTTCATCCAAACCCCTTCCCCTACACTGAAGTGTTGTACACTAACTGTGAAAAATAAATTGTGGAGGAAAGTCAAAATACTATGTAACCACAAGAGAACGTGCAAAAAGACCCACAATTCAAAACGGAAAAACATATTGATGAAAACCAGTTTCTGCTTGTTAAAAACAATCCACATTCCATTATGAATGCAAGATGGAATCCATAATTTACTAATATTTTTCTTATCTTCTAAGCACATTAACAGCATAAAACAATAGGAAGCAGTTTTAGTTGTTGTTAATCAATCACACTATTATATTCATTGTTAAGAAATTAGGCACATCGTAAAGGGAAAACCTTTCATCACGTTTGCTGCTTTTAAATCTCTTTTCTCTTATGTTGACACTAAAAAAACATTTTCTTGCTAGAAGTAGATTGTGAATGCTTACTAGGTAACCTATTCAGAGGAGTTGTAATTCTATTTTAAGAACTCACCACACACACTACTCGTAATAGGACGAGCAGAAAGAGCATAACTTTTAGTTGATTCACTAACAGTAACAGAGTCAGTACTAGGAACAGATTTATGTTCAAGTGCAGCACTAGCTCTTTCCTAATCCAAAATAGAAGTTGACTAATACCACAGATGAATCATTATTTCTACTGGGTTCAATACGGTGTAGTGTCTCATTTTGACATCAGAAAGTGATCAAATATTTTCATCACAATCAGTCTTGAATCCTGATTTTACGTATTCACTGTCTGGGGGACAGTTTAAATGAATGAGAAATTTGGGAGCAGTAGAAAAACAATCAATTCTTTTATTATTTGAATCCTTACCGATGAAGCGGATTTAACGCCTACGTCTTGGTCAGGGGCATCATTGGACTATGCTTGGGGTTCCTTTAAGATAGACACCAAAATATTTAGCAGCATTTCAATTCGATTCCATCAGCAAGGTGCTAAAACCATCCAAAACCATTGATTTAAGTCCAAAAGGCAACGTAAATAGTATTGCATCCGGATTTATTTAACCCATCCGGCTTTTCGTCATGGTTAAAAAGGAATTAACTTAAATTACATACAATTTTTCATAAAATACAAAACGTTTTAAGATTTTGCTCTTAACATTTTTTGGTATAATTTAAATTTGCTTGGGCATGAAAACACACTTGGGCCACTTGCTTAAGGATTATTCAGTAGAAGCATTCTTCATCTTCAAACGGAAATGAGATTTCGTTTCGAAGTGAGGCATTTGTTTTCACGAATCTAGTCTGCCTCGTATTAAGCTGTCACGTTCATTTAAACCAAAAACCATTACAATGTCTCGGTTACGAGTTACAAGGAACTGCTAGTCGTTATTGACCCTGTAATAGAGCGGAATGCTTTCTTTGGTCACCCTGATAATGTACTCTCATGTGTGATTACTTACGATCGCAAGCATGTAAGATTGTTGGGCGTGAGAAGAATTTTGCGTGGACGAGGGCGTGCGAAAACAGAGAGTTCACAATCAATCCGTTCACTCTCAGCCCCACCTCTTAATTTTGATGCAAAAGATTACGTAGATATTTTGGATTGGCAGAAATGCTCAGTGACTGCACCTCTTTTAACAAAAGGCATAACTGACGAATACCTTCAAGCTATGATACATAGTCACAACGTGTCTGAACTTGATTCCTGTGGCTTTCATGTCATACTCAAAATGTGGTGAGACATATTAAACTCGTAACCGAGGTATCGTTATTGGTGTGTGGTTCAAATGAACGTGAGGCAGACTAGATTCGAGAAAACAATTGCTCGCTTAGAAACGAAATCTAATTTCCGGTTGAATATGAAGGCTGCTCATTCTGAATAATCCTTAAGCAAATGCCCCAAGTGTGGTTTCATGCTCAAGCAAATTTAAATTATACCAAAAAATTTTAAGAGCAAATCGTAAAAAGTTTTGTATTTTTGCGGAATATGTGAAAGTTTTCTGGTTCTGTGGGGCAACCCTAAAAACTATCCGATTACAAAAAAAATAATTCGTGCTTATTAATGGCTCCAAGTAGTAACTTTTCCAAGCACAAGCTATTTAAAATTCGAACAAATTATGTTCAAATGCATAATCATGAAAGTTACATATTTTTGTTCAAAAAGTGAAATTTTGATGGCCCTGGGCCACCCTTAAATATTATCCGATTTCAATAAATTTTTTGTGTTTATTGGGGGATAGAATTGGCAACTTTTCCTACCCCAAGAAAAAAATCTTCATGAAAAAACATTGTCTAATCTTAGCTTTTCCCTTTGCTGGTATTTGACTACAATAGTACTAGAGTAGTGTATGAGTCTAGTAAGGAAGTGACGTCACTAGTGACCGTACCAGGCGAAATGGCCTAGAACGGTAAACTGGAAGTGACGTCACGACTCAAGATGGTGGCGCTCAAGATAGCCGTGCCCCAAAATGGTGTCAATTTCGGTTTTGGACATGTATAGACACGTTACAACACATCTTAGTTCATTTGTAACTAAGAAGTAAGCCACAGTAGCAATCAAGCAACATCCAGACGTCACGACCTAAGATGGTAGCGTAGACCAAAGATGGTGTTATGTTCAGTTTCGTTTCAGAACTAAATACAAATGTATCCACATAGTGTGAAAGTATGAATACATACGTATAAAAGCATAAAACAAAAATGACTTGGTACTCTTGACTCCCCTTCATGCACTGCTGGAAAAAAATGGTTTTTATAGAGGAATAAGACAAAACATGTAGACACATGTCTTTGCATGTCAGTACTACAGAAATTTAAATGATTAATGAAATTATGTACAAAACGTGTTTAAAAAAACCATCCATGGAAAATGACAACCCAATGCTATTCTAATGGGCGGAGGCCGAATGGGAAGTAAACAAGAAGGAACAGAAAAAGAAAGCTCGGCGAACCTGTTCTATAATGAAATCCATATACACGTGTGGGAATGGAGCCATCGAATGGGTGGCATGTAATAACTGTAATTTGAACCGACAACATGTAATAAACCATCCATAAAATAAATAAGGAAAGTAATCAGCTAGACACAATACATCTTAAGTTTATTTCACAAGTCACATATATACAAGTTGTACAATTAAAGGAAAAACACACGTATATGTACAATATTTGCAAATGCACAGATTAAAGGGGAGGTCTCGTTAAATAATGACTGTAAGGAAGACTCCGTACATTATCTAGAACATCTTTTAGTATCTAGACACGAAAGACCCAATTTATTTTGTAATATAGTGTACAATATTGCTGAAGGCTTCGTATAGGCGTGTGTTTATAAGGAAAATGTCTTATGTGCAGTTAAACAAGTTAAGTCATCAGCATGCATTACATTCTTGTGTAGTATACAGTCCTTTGGATCTCCTTCCCAATTTTTTAGATTTACCACTACATGTAAACGAATACATTTTCTATCTAAGCCCAACTGTCTCGTCCGTCAAAGTGCCAAGTACCTTTTTGTTATGTTCACTGGACAAAAAGTGTTCTTTAGAATAGTTGCTAGAGTCAAACAAATGTAAGGAATACTTCATATCTTCGTATAAGTCTCGATTGGTAACATTGTACAAGAGACCATCAGTGTTTGAGAGTAAGAGCTTACAACACGCACTGTACCTTTCTGTCATAAAATTTAAGTGAAATTGGTATACTACAAGCTTCGATTGTTCCGGCATGGACACACCCATAAATAAAGACTTATCTAAAATAACCTAGGCTTGTCCATTTTAAACAGAACCAAATTGGGATTCAAAATGTCGAGATACTGTAATGAGGGTGAATTCATAAGCTTTAACTTCATCAACGGTTAGTTTAATGTTTACACGTCTGCGTATGTTTTCACATGTCTTACAGAACAGAGAACTAACCATCACTTTATACATGTTCTTTCAAAGTCTGTCATAGCAGCCTGTCTTGTTGAAATCGATGTAAGGCTAAAGCCAAACCTTTTTGGTAAATTGGATTCATTGGTAATTTTAGTTAAAACCAAACATTGTTGAAGACAATAAGCAAGATTTTTGCGATAACAAATGTACTCTTTGCGTAGGTTTAAATGTGGTTTGAGTTTACGTGAAGTGGGAAGATTGGCTAGCATTAGAAGGTGACAACATTTCTCAAGTCAATTCAATATTTTCAGGAACCAAGGGGTAATCAGAATGTAAATCATAGAGGGCATCAGGATATTATAAATCCACCTGTACAAAATAAACAGTGATATTGTGGACTGCAGTAATGTCCAAGGTCGAGAACTCCACTTCAGTCAACCACCTATGCCCGAAAAAATGTAGTGCCTTACTCAAACAAAACCATACAAGATCATTGAATCGTAATAAATTATTAGTATTAAAAAACGCTTCAGCATATAAAATACGGATGTAAGTCTTAAAAAGCGTAAAGCCCTAAAGGAACAGATATTCGAAAAAGACATGTAAGCCATCAGCATCGCACTAATACGTGTAAAAGAATCTCCAGCGACCCAAAAAACAAGCTGGAGCTTCTTTTACACGTATTAGTGTGACGCTGATGGCTTACATGTCTTTTTCGATTATCTGTTCCTTTAGGGCTATAAGTTTTTTAAGGCTTACATCCGTTTTTTATACGCTGAAGCGTTTTTTAATACTAATATCCATTATATTTTCTTGTGTCAGCAACAATAACACAGGAAATAATAATGTAATCACCTTAAAACAACTGTTATACCAGAGCCTTTTTAATACTCAATTTTAAGAGCTATAAAAATTCAAAGTCTGTTCTTTGGTTCGATCTCTAGGAGAGAGCAAAATTTTCCCAACAAGTAGAACAACAATAATTGTAGTCACTTTACAATAGCTTCAAAAGGCCATAGACCTTCTTCATACCTATATTTTAAGCTGTAAAAGTTGAGCATCAGTTCATTGGTTCGATCTTCAGGTGTAGTACAGCTGGTGCGGGTCAGAATTTGTGCTAATCATAAACATCGAGTTAAAAGGCATGAAATTTGGTTGCCATCTAAATTCTTTGCTAATAAATCGAGCTAGCTATGAAATCTCTCGAGACACCCACCGAAAGCCCCATCGTTCCCCAACCATACTCACCTCTACGATGTTATTGGCCAACAAATTCTAGTTGATCGCGCTAAAACGTCACTTGGTGCACAAGGCATACTTTGCAGTACAAATCGAACTAGAATTTGTTGATTATCAACCTCATGGAGAAAACACACGGATGCAATTGGGGGTGGATGTATCTTATAGGGTTCCGTATGTAGTTCGATTAGTACTGCTATAATGCATGTTTTTATTACGTTCACCAAGAATTTGTTGGTCATTGATGCTTTATGGGGTGCACAGGAGAGGATGGGGAGGCTTTGGTGGTATTTCATATGGATCCATGGGTAGTTCAACTTCAACTGCTTGGAATTATTGGTGTACCAAAATGCATGCTTTCAGTACGATCAACAAGAATTTTTTGGGCGTCAACCTCATGGAGAGGGAATAGGGGGAAGCACTGAGGGGCTTGGAGGATTTCGCGGAAGTTCCATAGCTAGATTAATTTCTACTGCTAACAATGACTTGCGTACAAAATGTCATTACTTTAGCACTATCTGCAAGAATTTGTTGGTCAGGCCTCAAGGAAGAGGCACGGGGGGGGGG